>CAUYSK010102401.1:0-10039 GCA_963575035.1 Avahi laniger
TTTTTTTTAAGGAGATAATTTTAGGTATCCAGAATAATATTACTGTCTACGGAGAATTTTGGATTGAGTTGGGAATTGTATGAAAATACTATATTGCTTTTGGAAAATATTTTTTTTTAAAGAGTGAATGGTCAGATTTAAAGCTGACTAATAATAGCTTCATAAAACAAATAATGAAGCTATTTACTCACTTTTTAAAAATTGTGCTTTTAGGCCCATAAAGTACTATGTAGTAGCTTGGGGGTGCTAGTTACTACTAAGCACACAGTGCTCTAGTTGTTTCCCTAAGTTAACTACCACAGATTATTAACTACCACAGATCTGTAATTTATAATGTGAAAATATTATAGTCACTGGATTATTCAGTATTTTGCATCCCTGTTAAATACTGAATGGCCACTTGTTCATGGAATTATATGAACTTTTTTGTGCAGTTATTTTTTGAATTATTTCATACAACCGAAATGTCTTCCTAATGATGCATAATTACTGTTTTTCAAAACTTTCTAAAGAAACTGGCCTAGGATTCAATTTCAGGTTGTGTAGACGAATCAACCTAGTAGGGTTAAGAGCTGAAACTTGAACTGGAAGAGTTAATGTTCAAGTTCAGCTTGAGCTGTGTTTGCTGATCCTTTTCTGCTATTGCTGCTTGTTAATTGGCACCTCAGAGCCCGTACTAATTAATGGGCTAGCAATCTATTTTGATAATCCTTGTCAGCAACGTCTGTGTAATCTTCCTGTTTAATTAGAATGAATGTGCGGTTGGGGTGCACGAACTTTCGACGGTTTCTTTCCCTGGAAGTTCACTGGTCAAGGCCAGTTTTGCAGCTGTCAGACACTGCTACATACTGCACACAAAGCCACCGCAGTCACTAACGCACCCAAATGGAAGTCACTAATAGAGGTAACATGTGCTTCTTTAAAACCAGACAAGTATAACTCAATCCAGACAATTGAAAGAAATCTACTTCCTTTCACTGTGCCTTTTCTTTTTTTTTTTTTCTGAGTGAGGGTAAGAAATTTTGTTTAAATAGGGACATTTAATTTTAAGAGTACTTAATGGCTGAAAATATTAGAATAATGTTTTCTCTGGAAGGAAGAGGCTAGGCAGGAAGTCAAAATAAATGGAACTGCTTTACTTAAGAATTTGCAAGGGTTAGCTGTGAAATGACCAAGATACATGATCCTGTTGGAAAGTAGGAACCTACTGGAAGTTTTGAGGAAAATACTATCTTTTCAATAAAATGAGTTCACGTTCAGTGAAGCAAATTTTAGAAGGTGCATATTTTTGCTCATTTCCATTTTAAAGAGACTGCTATGCTTTCAAGTATAAAGGTGAGTTTAGGTAAAATAAATTTAACCTATTAATAGTTTTGAAGTTTGGGAACCCCGATCTTAAAATTGTGATCCTCACTATGCATTATTTATTTGAGGGAAGCGAGAGAAAAGGAGGGAGGAAGAAGCCAAAAAACACCTCCTCGGCTGTTAATACCTTGAAACTTAGTGGAAAGGAAATAACACCCAATTGCTAAGAACTCCAATGTAAACAAACAGGAGCTATGATAGGAAATGGCACCAGGGCCAATTTATAAGACTTGGTCCATGTTCATTTTTCAGATAAAACTTCCTGGACTTGCTCCTAACCATTTGAGCTAGACCAAAACCCAAACAAATCTTCCTGAAGTGGTGAAAGGAAAAGTTTTAATTGGGTGATATTTTTGGAAAATCAGAAATAGTTACTTCCACCATTGGTACCTTGATAAAAATCTAAAATTGTTATTGAAGATAAAAGTGTAAATTTGTACAAAGTTAGATGTTATATACATTATATACATATATGCACATAATCTATATACACACACACATTATATACAATACGTAATAGTGAAGTTTGATTATATTTGTAGCTAGCCAGCCAATCTTGATTTATCTTAATTTAAATTTACAATTAAAACGAAAATCCATTGCCTTAAATCTGTGGTTCTCAACCCAAAGACAGTTTTGCCCTCGCCCTCCTAATGTCCCAGGAGACATTAGACAATGTCTGGAGACACTTTTTATTTTTGCCCCTGGGAAGGGCTACTGCTGGCGTCTACTGAGTAGAAGTGAGGTATGCTGCTGAACATCCTACAACGCAAGGACAGTCCCCCATGAAAAAGAATTAACTGTTACTATGGATGGAACTGAGAAACCCACCCTAGCCAAATGAGGCTTTGTACTGATGAAACAACATAGATAGCAATATATATAAATTATATATATAACTTAGAATCACTGGATTGTGAAGATGCTAGAAACTCCAGAAAATGCTATATGTTGGAAAAAATAGTCATATGTGGGTATACACATACTGAGTTGTGTGGGATTAACTAACATATTCCTGATTTTTAGTGTTTTCTTTCCCTTTCAAATTATAAACGTACTGCAGAAATAAAAAGTGAGTTGGTGGGGAGTCTGAAATGTCGTGGGAAATAGCAGTTACAAATTCTCTGTAGCTTTTTCTTTCAGTTCCTACTGTATCTGTATTCAAAATGGAAGTACTTGCTTGGCGTAGAAAGAATGCAGTGGTTGTCCTGTTGTATACTTTGTGTTTGTAAATTCTTGAATCATTTGCTTCGTGTGGAGTAGCTGTTATGTTTCAAGAGGATTTTTAACGTGGCAACTAAATTCAGGCTTTGGTTCATCTGATTTGATAAAATTTAAACCAGATGTTTATTTACGATGAAAACAATAGCTTTATTCCATCATAAATGTTTTAAATTTCGACTCATTATTTTTCTCTCATAACATGAATACAGCTAAACGAATGCTGATTAGGATATATTAAATACCTTTTTGGTATTTAATATAAAATAAAATTAGGATATATTAGGATATATTAGGATATATTAAATATCATTTTGGTATTTGTTATTGGTCTACCAAAAGTCACCAAATCAGTTCTCATTGGCTTCCTTATATAATAGGGTGAGAATGCTATGCAAAACTTTTAAAATTGTGTAATGTTTTATGTATACATAATATATAAGGCGTATATGTAAGTTATAGAGCATAAAAATATTTCTGAACCCACCGCTGTATCATTCAGCCAAAAATTAATAGCAACTTACTGTGTGAGCAGTGGGAAAGGTTTCTCTTACATATGTGTTCCCCAACAATACCTTGCTAAATCAGTGAAGAATAACTTGTTTGAACCACAAATCAATATCTTTTTATTTTATTTTTTGGGGAGAGAAGAAATAGGACAGGCACAGTGGCTGGAAGAGCTATAGGGGACTCCTTAGATGGCAAGAGGCTTTGTCCACAGAAACATGAAGGCTCCTTCAGACTGGTGACTGGTATATTTTATAAGGAAACTTGTGTCTAAAAATAGATGCCGAATGAAACTTCTCTTTAGAGCACAGCTCCATATGGTTTTTAAAGGGCCACTTTGTTTTATTGGAAAAAAAATATGAAAACTCCCCATTTAGAAACAAATCTCAGTAGTAGGTGTTCGAAAATATCTTTCTGTGCACTGTTACTAGGTAGGTGTTCCAAAACAGATGTGTTTTCTGACCACATCGAATAAGTACCTTAAACAATCAGCATTTCTCAATTCTGTTAGGGTATGCTTCTTTTTAGATGATAATTTAAATCTTTTATAATCCTTTGGCACACTCATTTTTTTTCTGTGAATTTTGGCGGATGTTCAATATTTGAAACTATGTGAAATTACAGGGAATTGTATTGAAATTCTAGGTGATCTTTGCTATTTATATTTATATATGTGTTTTAAAAAATTCACATGATGTGCCCAGTCCAGAGTTTTAATGTTATGTTCTATGATAGGAAAATATTTTTATTTCTGTGATGTTTACGAGTGCTTGTACCATTTCTGTGGTAGCAATGTAATTTCTGAAATTTGAGTTTAGAAAGAGAGTATGGAAATTGAGTCTTTAAATGAGACTTTATTAAAATGATGTTGAAATAGTATATGCCATGGAACTACTACTGCTAGTTTAAATGAATGAGAAAGATTGACTATAAAATCGGTTTTCCACCTCTAGAGGAAAACAGAACAACCTGTTCTATTGCAGGAAAGACTGTGTCATGGGTACTAGTAATGTCTTGGTAATGTCTTGTCTCAGGTTAGACATGGTAAATGAAAACTACCCTGGTAGCAGGACCATACCCTAACATCGTAATTAAGGAAAAATTTCAAGTGCTCTCTTTACCTCCAGAAATACCGAATATCTTCTTTATAGAGAAATTGCCACCACTAACTTTGTTTTCCTTAATGGTTATTTCTCATTTCCAATGGAAAGCCCATAAGGCTCAAATGAATGAAACCTAACATGGTTCCAGTTTAAACACACACCCACTCAAACCCCTTCCTCCATACCTTTCTCTCCTTTCCTCAGAGACCTCTGCCTTCTCTCATCCAACGTGTGCCTGCCAACAAAACTTCCAGTACGGCGAAACGTTTTCAATTTATATGTTCTTTCCAACTCTTATGTCAGAGACCCTTGAACTGACTTCAGATCTAGAAGCATTAATGACAAGGCTTTAAGACTGACTTCTTTTAAGATGTGTTTATATGCGTTTGTGTCATAAATTTCTGGGTTCCCTGGCTTTGAAGCATAAGCCCACAAATGAAACAACAGACTTCTCACACCAAATGTATTTAATATTTGCAAGTTTATACACGTGAATGAGAAAGTATATGTTCCAGCATGTTCTAATGTGAGGACTGTAATTTTGCGTGATATCATACAGGTTGCAAGTTTTCACATATATCATTTTCTCTACGTGACAATACCATGAGGCATAAGGACGTTTCTGTTTTATGGCAAGAACTGGCGCTTAGAGGGGTTAAGTGACCCACTCAGACTTGAAGTGGAGCTGGGAATTCTAGGACCCTTAGTCCAAGGCATTTTCCATTAGACCACACCAAAAATATATTTTAAAACCAGCAAGATGGCATTGCTTCTTAATAGTACTGTTAAATTCAGAATTGCCAAATCTGTAATTAAGCCCCTGGGGCCAAAGCTCCTAGCTAATAATCATGAATGTAATGACTCTAGTCGCCAATATATTGGAATCTACATTTGCACGCTGTATATTCTTTATATATAGGAAGTGACTTTACTTTATCTCGATTTTAGAAAGCTCTTTTCTTTCTCTGGTGATGAGAGATGATTGATCTTGACAATTGAAGATATTTCATGCACTGCAGGTTAAAATTTAATCTGCCAGCCTTTTAGGGGTTTCCTCACTTTCTAGAATTCTCCTGTGTCCTCCTTCCCAGGTCAGTGGTGGAGAAAACTTAGCAAGTCTCATGGTATTGGGAGAGGGAAGTTAGGTCCGGGTACCTTAGTCTGTAACCCTTTGCATCAGCTACTGTGAGGGTTACCTGAACGGTTACTCAATCTGTGGGCCAAGCCACTCCGGAACACGGTTGACAAGGGCTTATTGTTATATCGTAAACACAATAAAAATATGGATGATCCAACTTACTTCATTCATTCCCTAAATATCAGTTGTATGAGGCAGGCATAGTAATAGATGCTTAGGACATTGTAGCGAACATGTCCCCACTACGAACACGGATGATGCAATTTACTTCATTCATTCCCTAAGTATCAATTGTGCCAGGCACAGTTATAGATGCTTGGGACATTGTGGTGAGCACTGTCCCCAAAGTGGTTGATACTCATTAGAAGGCAGACAGTAAATACAAAAAACAAAGACTGTCGGGCCAGATCGAGATAACTACTCTGAAGAAAATAACATGAGATAAAAATGGTGGTGGTTTCTTTTACTTAGGATGGTCATGAAACTGAAACCCAAATGATGAAAATAAGAGAGAAGAGAGCACCGAGGGGCAGACAGAAAGAAAACCAGCATTTGCGGAGTGTTTGGGACAAAGGGGAACGTGATATGAAACGAGGTCACCTAAGCAGGCAGACGCCAAACATGTAGACCACAGTAGTGGCCTTGTGGTTTTGTTTGTCACTGGGGGATGTCCAGGAGGGAAGTCCCATGTGAGTTACACTTTGTGGTCATCTCTCTGGTTGCCGAGTGGAGGACAGTCTATGGCAGGACACAGGTGGAATCAGTATGCTAATGAGGAGGCTGTCACATTAGTGTCTGCGGGACAAGTGGTGGTGACTTGGGCTGGGGTTTTTGCAATAGAAGTGGTGAGAAGTGGTTCCATTTGGGATATATTCTGGAAATGGTGCTACCGGGTACCACACCCGCGGGAGTGTGAAGTACCTTGATAGACTCGGCATTTTGAACACGAATTGTTTCCCGGTCAGATTTATTTGGGTACGTTCTCAGAAGTCGCTGCTTCAGCAGGTTAGGGTAACTTAGAGAAGAAGGTAAATGGGACAAATTTTAGAGTTCATCTTTGCATCTGAAAGAGGTTTTCAGAAACGTCATCTTTAGTAGGAACAGGAGTGATTTTCTAAATAGCCGTTGTATAACCTTGATCAAAGTCTCAGGTCACTGAAATGTTTTTTTAATATCTGTTTGCCATAGGATAGTTCATCAGAATAAAGAACGTTCAGATTCATGCTATGAATTTCAAAGACTTGGTGTACAGTCTTAACATGAAGACAGCAAATATTAATACAGTTGTTAATTAGACATTTGTTTAATTTTTGTTATAGCTACCGTAGATAGACGATTGCATTTTTATGTGTTACGAAGTGCATCAGGACCTCTTGTATAATAAATGTGTATAGTACATCTCTGCTCTTTTTATAGAATTTAGAACATAATTTTATTGCATCATGTAGAGGCTTATATTTGAATCTTTTAATTTATAACGTTTTAGTCATATGTATGACTTACTTGATTCTGAAATCTTGGTCAGGAATTCAACCACAAATGACAACGTTAGGATCAGTCCTAAAATTACAGAAAGGTAGAGCCTTCAGAACATGATTATAAAGCTGTACCTCCTACAGAATAACATTCTATCCATACTGTCTGTCCACGTTAAGCATGTTTTTTTCACCATTTGTTAACTTCGAGTATTTCATATCTTATATTCGCAATATTATCATTATTTTCATTTTCCCGAAAAACAAATTCCGTTAACATTTGTATAATTTTTAGAGACTATTAAAAGTTTTTTCCATAATTTTCATGTTCTTTTAGATAAAAATGGTAATTATGAGGATTATCCTAAGCCTCATGTTTCTAAAATGCGAGCAGGTATGCTACAGTTAATTTTTTAAAAAAAAATCTGTGTTTCTTAAAAATCGAAAGGCTGATTTTTTTGTAACTAAATATTTCAAGTTATCCATAGTACAGGTTATTGCTTCTTTCTCTAAGGCCCATTTAGAAAGAAATAGCACTCCGTCAGGGTCAGAAATTCAGCTAGCTTTGTTTGTAAAACACGATGAAAAGAAATATTGGTTTCCAAACCTAGAAGAACGTGTTTCCCAATTAACTCTCTTTCTTTTGTGTTTTACTTTATTTTATTAAAAAAAAAAAAAGATAAAGTTAGAAATAGAAAAGTGGATTGAGTCTGAAATGCTAAAGCAGTTACCTAAAATTATCTGATTAAAATGTAGAGGGGAAAACCAAATTTTCTCTGTTTCTCCTTAACGAATTCTATATGCTGTTGCCTCAGTATGTGATTCCTGAGGGCGAAACTCAGTTTGCATTATCATTCATCTTTCCTTTTGAACTGGATGAGAAAGGCTGAGCCTATTCTGAAGATGTCCCGAGGAACAATAAACCCTTTGTGATGAAAATAGCAGAAGATAGCTATTTACCAACATGGTAATCTCGAACTTACTTGTTACTTATATTCATTCCAACGTACTTTGCACAAAGGCTGTCTTTAGTTTATTGACTAAAAAACATAAGATAAGTTATCTTAAATGGAACATAAATGTTTATATACCTTTTCACTTTCAGTCCTAGACTTCAATCTCCAGACTACTCAGATCATTAAACTGGTAGATGAGATGCCTGCTTTTATTTACTGATATTTTCCTTTATGTTCTACACCTTTTATCGGTGGTGCTAATAACGACCTTTTGTCTGTGTATTACTTTTTACTGGATAATTCCAACTAAGTCAGAGACAGTCCTGTAGAGGTAAACTTTCCGCAAGGGAAGAGCCACCAAAGTAAAGGAAAGCACACTGTTATTCAAATGGTTTAACTCAAGGAGGATCATCTCTTCAGTGCAGAGGCCACAGAAAGGCAGGGCCAGAAGCATTTACCCCAGGGGGTTATATACAGGATGATTGGAGACGTTCCTAAAGACAATTTGTGTAAGAGGGAGGCTATTTCACTCTTCCGGGCTCACGCTGGAATTAACTGGTGTCATTTTGAAAGCAGGGTTTTGCTAATTGGCATGTCCCAGCTGTATATAATGCCAACACCTTTTTCCATTTCCCATAAGCGTAGCTCAATAAAGCAAAACTCCCTGCAAAGATACAAAGGTTGAAGAGGAACTGCTGAAATTGCATTAGTTTCCAAAAGTTGTATGAACTGTAACAGTTGGTTGGTATTATTTGTATACCGTTTTGTTGTTTGACTTTGGAAACATTACGGTCACGTATTGTGACGAGGACCTGCTGAGTAATTGCGGGGTTCATTATACTACCAAGACGGTCAAGGGGTATTTATGGATATTCATGTGCAGTGAACCCTTGAACTTGAGCTGGTCATTCTTGTCTCTCATGGCTGGAATTGTGTTTACTCTAAATGGCAGGAGAAACTTTAATTATGAAACCAGAAAAGAGACAAAATAACTTTAGTTTAAAATGGTAAATGGACTATTAAGAAACACACCTGTGTTTCCTGTTCTATCATAAAACTGATATCTCTTATTCTCAAGAAGACTCATCATATTTTTAAACTGCAAAATCTTTAAAAGATTCGTTGTTGGTGGTAAGTGTGTGCTTCCAAAATTATGTGTTTCTATGTAAAAAGATGCAGAAATCTACTGTTGCTATTGCAGGAATTCTGTATATTGATCGAATATTAGTAAAAAGTTAAAAATATTAATATGTTAAAAATGCGATCCAAGCATTGCAGAACAATTAGAAAACCTTTGAAAATACGGAAGAAATTTGACAAGTAAAATCATGGAAGTATTCACATGCTTATTTAGCACCATGCATGTGTCAAAGCTAAAGTATCACAATAATTGGACTGATCTTTTTAGGTGAGTGTGTTTCCCCACTGGACTTTGAAGTTCCCGAGGATAGAAACATTTTCTTAATTAATTTATATATTCTGTCCTCTCTCAGTGCTCAATGTCTAGAGCATAGTCAGTGACATTCTGCTGAACTGAGTTGAAGAGAGCAGCAAGAGAAGACAGCGTGTTAGAGAGGATTGTAGCTGGAAATAGGATGCTATAACTGGAACCTGAGATTTGGAATTAGAGAATTGGGCAGCTCAGATGCTTCTGTTTTGAGCAGCTTGGATAACATACAGAAGATGTTATGGAACCATTGCAGTATTTTTTTTTTTTAAGAGATGGGTCTAGCTGTGTGTCCAGGCTGGATTGCAGTAGCTATTCACAGGCATAATCATAGCACACTATAGCCTCTAACTCCCGGGCTCAAATGATAGTCTTGCCTCAGCCTCCCGAGTAGCTGGTACTATGGGTGCATGCCGCCATGCTTGGCTGTCATTGCAGGATTTGGAGAAGCTTATCACCCTGACAAGTAGGCTGGGATGTGGTATCCTGAAAACCTGAATGGAGCAAAGGACTGTTTAAAACTTAAGGCCGGGTGCGGTGGCTCACGCCTGTAATCCTAGCTCTCTGGGAGGCTGAAGCGGGCAGATTGTTTGAGCTCAGGAGTTTGAAACCAGCCTGAGCAAGAGCGAGACCCCGTCTCTACTAAAAATAGAAAGAAATTAATTGGACAACTAAAAATATATAGAAAAAAATTAGCCGGGCATGGTGGCTCATGCCTGTAGTCCCAGCTACTCAGGAGGCTGAGGCAGGAGGATCGCTTGAGCCCAGGAGTTTGAGGTTGCTGTGAGCTAGGCTGACGCCACGGCCCTCTACTCAGGGCAATGGAG
>CAUYSK010102403.1:0-11792 GCA_963575035.1 Avahi laniger
GAGAGACCGCAGGATTGCTGGAGCCCAGGAGTTTGCGGTTGGTGTTAGCTAGGCTGCCGCCACGGCAATCGCTCCAGGCAAGAGTCGGATAATCAGTATAAAAAAAAAAAAAAAAGAAAAAGAAAAATGGGCTGAGAAGAAACACACTAAGCTCATAACCCTGGTCTGTCATGGGGCGCTGCAAGCAGAGAGGAGAGGGAGGGACAGATTGGAAAGGGACGGACAGAGGAGGAAACGTAAACCAGCACAGCAGAGTCAGACCAGTCTAGCGTCTCAGGGTTCCAGACCAGGAAGGAGCCTTCGAGGGGCCGGGATCCAAAGCCCTCCTTTTCCAGGACCACCCCCAGTCCCCGCCCATTTTCCTCTCAGCCTCACAGTCTCCGGGGCCAGAGCCCCTTCTCTGCCCTGAGCTGTCATCTACGTGGGGACATCGCTGGAGACGCTGAAGACGAGAGGGTTGGCCCTCAACAAGTTCACGTAAGCAAGGACATGCTGAGGGCCTAATATTAGCCCAGCACTGAGATTTACATTGAGTTATTTTTTTATTTCTACTTATTTATTTTTTCTTCTTAGGTCCAACTAAAGTATGATTAGGTTGAATTATAAAGACCGGAAGACAGGTAAGATATAAAACAGAACAGGGGTTCCCAAACTAGAGGATGCACAGGAAAAGTGCAAGTTTCGGCAGGTCTGGAGAGGAGCTCAGGAATCTGTATTTTTAAAACGCACCTTAAGTCATTCTATTGTAAGTGGTCCACAAACCTTATTTATAAAACATGTCCTGGTGTGCTGGCACTGAAAAAACCTAGAAACTATCTAGTCCAATGCCCTCATTTACAAGAGAAAATGGAGAACTAGAGAAGATAAGTGACTTATCAATGAGTAGAAAGCTACCTTAGCTGGGCACCGTGGCTCATGCCTGTAATCCCAGCACTTTGGGAGGCCAAGGAAGGAGGATAGCTTGAGGCCAGGAGTTCAAGACCAGCCTAAGCAACAGAGCAAGACCCCATCCCTACAAGAAACAAGAAAAAAATTAGCCGGGTGTGGTGGTGCACGCCTGTAGTCCCAGCTATTCAGGGGGCTGAGGTGGGATTGCTTGAGCCCAGGAGGTTGTGGCTGCAGTGAGCTATGATGACACCGCCGCTCTCCAGCCTCAGCAACACAGCTAGACCCTGTCTCGAAAAATAAAAAGGAAATAAAGAAAGAAGGCCACCTTAATGGAAAAAGAAGACGGACACTTTTATTTACTGAACCCCTACTGAGCCTCAAGTGTAGACCTAGAAGGCATTTCACCTACATTGCCTCAATTCTCCAACAACTGAGGCTCAGAGAAGCTAAGTAACTTGTCCAAGATCTCTCAGCCAGACAGCAGCGGGGCCAAAAGCATACCTAGGTTTGTTAGACTCCAAAAGCTAAAAGGTCTTTCCAAAGGAAGCACAAGGGCGAGAAAACGATTTATTTTTATAAGGTTTCACAAAAGAAGAAGTGCTAGAACTTCCGTTTTCTCTCCCAGTCCTTTACTTTTTAATTTTGGGGGAAGAGGGAAAAGGGAAGGAGAAGGGGGTTTGGAGTCATCCTCACTCCTGGTGGGCCTTCTCCGTCACCTCGTTCCAGTAGGGTTCAGCCCATCCTCGGTCCAGCGCCGGCAGAACCAGCTGGGAAAGTGCAGGACCTGAAACCTCCTCAGTCGTCAGCCTGTTTTTAAACTTAAGATCTATGAGTCACCGTGGAAAGAGCCACAAACGGGATGTGTGCCTTCTCTGGATGCCTTGGTCCATGGCAGTGGAGAAAGTTCTCCGTAGAACTGTAGATCGGCCGTTCCCTCCTCCCAATGGGTTCCATGATGACATGCACAGCTGGACGTGGGCGTGGTGCTGGCCCCAGGCAGCTCAGGGTGTGGTTTGGGATGCCCAACAACTGAGAGTCCGGGCTCCGCAAGCAGGTGTGTTTCCTCACATGCCATTCCTTATTTCACCTCCTCACCTGTGTGCACACCTCCGCACACCCTCTGCACCAGGTGTCCTTTCTCCGCTGGCTGGAGAACTCCTACTCCTCCCCCAAGGCCCACTTCAGATAGCCCCTTGTGTGGTGGTATGACTGAACTGAGGTAAGCTTGGGGTAATTGGTGAAAAAGATAAACTTTATCTAAATGGCCTTGAGGAAGCTCTAGACAAACAGCTTCCTCAGGGCAAAGTTGGGTCAGGTCAAGGATAGAGCTTCCAGATGAGCAGGCCATCACTCCATCTTTAGAGGCAGCGCACAAGGAGCATTGTCTTGCACTGAGTGACCTGGGACAAAGCCTTTTCCCTCCTGAGCCCCAGAATCCCCTTCTATAAAATGGGGACATCGGAGGACCCCAGCTCTGCAGCCTGATGCCTCTGTGGTTCCAGGTCCCCTTTCCCTTCTCCTGGGGGACACCTATTGCCCTGGGAGCTGACTCCCCCGCCCCCCACCGTTGATGCCAGCGCTGGCCTCAGCCTAAGGCAGGGCTGGCTCTACTTGATGTTCCAGTGTGGGCCCTCTTGGTGGCCCCTCCTCTGCTCTTCTGGAACACTCGGGTGTGGGACGCCAGGCCCTCGTCCTGCTGTTCCTACCATGCCACCCTGTCTGCCCTGCTGGGGCGGCTCCGTGATGGCACAAGGGCCCGACACAGCCCTCCCTCCCAGACAGGATGCCGGGCACTGTCTGCCCACCCACCGGGAGTGTGCCGCTCCCAGCCTCACCCCTGCCAGGATTCCCACCCTTTACTCAGGACCCACAACAGCAACCAACACTCTTGTTTTCTTCTCCTCGAGTTCTCTCTAAACTCCTTCCCCCAGCCTGAAAAGGTTCTGTCATCTCCGTGATGGGAAAACCATTGTGTGGTTTATGGTGTGAAATCTGTGCTCCGAGGCCTTGGACTTTGTTCGTGATATGTAAACCAGGCTTCTGAGGCAGGGTGGCAGACTGAACATCCCATTCCACTCCCTCCCCAAGCCCACCAGACTGTAGTGAAGAGATCCTCACGCGCACACATACGCACACGCGCACGAACAACAGGGAAACAGACCACAGCAACGTTTTGGGATCCAGAACACAGATGGAAGAATCGTAACTGCCTTAGCAGACCCACAAAAGCAAAATCTCAAACCCCCAGTGTGGAAAATTGAGAACCGACTAGATGCAAACCTCAGAATTCTCAAGAAATCAGAAGTATCAGGAACCTCTGGAACTCGGGGCAAAGGGGTTGCTAACGTAAGGAGGGTTCATTCAAAGGAGCCAGAGAAGCAGCTGGGCCCCGAGGTCCTCTCCACTCCTCGCTAATGGGCACCTACCCTTTCCCAGCCCGGAAGACCGGAGGTTTATTTTCGGGAGAAGGGTGAGAGGTGGCTCTTTGGACTGGAGGATGCAGGCACAGTTGAGGACACACATCCTCACCACAGACGGCGGGATCGAGGGAGTGTACAAGCGCTGAAGGCTCAGACCTCTGCCCCCACAGCCCCGCCTGAGGTCTGGAGCCGGGTCTCCCCCTCTGTGAGGAGACTGGAAATGTCTTCTCCAAAGAAACGGGCCCTGGGGCGCCTGTTCTCACCCGAGCAGGCAGACCCACAGCAGGCTCGTCGCTGCAACATAGCAAAATGCTGTGGACAAACAGAAGATCCCATGCGCTTCCAGAGAGGGGAAACGAGTCACACTCCAAACGCGAGGAGTGAGAATGGCCTTGATTTCTCACAGCAACGCTGGGAGCTAGAGGATGGGAGAGCCACAGAGTGAAATTGCAGGGATAGTGATTTACGTCCTAGAATGCCACAAACAGCCAACCTATTCATCAGAGAGGCGCGCGCAAGACATGTTCACACGTGCAAGGACGCAGAAGGCTTACGTGCAAGGACTCCCTGCTTGGGAGCCTGTGGAGAATGTGCTCCTTGGAAAGCAGGGCTAATCCAAGAGACAGGCAGCCGCCAGACATGGAAAACAGGCAACCCGACACAGCAGGGCAGCACAGGGCGGTCCCCAGGTGAGGCAAAGGCGGACGCCAGGAACACAGCCGAGCTCCAGACACAGGTGACGGGTCAGAAGGTGCCTGGAGAGGCAGCCTGCTTCAGGAGGACGAAGCCGACGGAGCCCTAATGCATCGAAGCATCTCAAAAGGACCTCGAGACAGCTGGTGAAAAGTCTGGAGTTGAATTAGTGGTAAATATTTAGAACATTAAACGATCAAAAGAGACAATTATTAACTTCAGGGATAGCAAAAGTTTGTGAAGAGAAGAAAAGTAGTCAATATTTACCACATTTTTTTTAACCTGTCCCAGATGTTTCCGTGGCTTAATGATGTAGAGCGACTGTGGACCTAGCCAGCATTCGATCATGATTCAGTAGGGATGGAGCGTAGGAAGGATTCACGCGTCCTGGGGGCAGAGGGCGGAAAACGGGCTCGATTTCCATCTTCTATAATTGAAGTCAGTGACGGTGTCCACACTGAAAAATGAAAATGTGATTGTGCAATCATGTCAGCTAGAGATAGAGAGGCCATCCCCAAATAATCAGGTAAATGAAGCGAAAGAGGCCACTTCTGGCAGAGGATGAGGTCAGCAGGGGCCGGAAGTCCTATTGTGTTTTCACGGCATGCCTTCTAGAGCCATTGATTATTTAGTATATGTGCATAAAACAGAAAGTCAAAGGAGAAAAGCGGGTGTGTGAACAGCTGCGTTCCTAGCAGAAAGCTCTTGGGGAGCCCTGCGGAGCACTGCAGGTTCACTGCGGTCGGCTTTGGAGCCTGAGTTGTCACAATACAAGCTTCCCAGTGGCAGCGAGAATTCACGGGCCTCTTGAGTCTGGCCCTGCAGGACCGTGAGGAGCATATTGCAAGCCAGTAAGCACACGAGGCGGACGTGCCATCTCTGTGACCGGGAACACACAATCCCAGCCTCCCCTCCCGGTGAGAGGGGGCCCCACGCCGCCCAGGGCCGCTCGGTTCCTCCACCTCTGCCCCAGCCCAGCCCTGAGCACCGACCCGGCACCCACTGGGTGCTCTGAACATTTGATAAACGTGCGTCATAGACAAAATATAGAGCTAAATTTGATCTCAGATCTGGTGCGTATCTTTTAAAGGCTGGTTTCTGGTGTAAATAACACCTAAGTGCATATGTGTGTGTCATTTTCACAGACTCAGCTCCTCTGGTCCTCACATGCTCTGTGCAAGGAAGGTGCCTTTAATCTCCTCATTGTACAGAAGGCGATGTTGAGAGTCTAGAAGGTTAAGAAATGTTCCCAAGGTTGCGGGCACCTGGTTGTTGTGGTGGACAGGATGTTCTCAAACTCCGCCACGCTGGCTCTCACCTGAGGACAGAGTATCCGAGTGTCTTTCGTGTCACCTGTAAAGTTCCACTCCAGGAGGCCTCGCAGAACTCACCAGTAGAGAGGAGGGAAGCGGGAGACACCTGGCACCTGGCCCCTGGGCACTCAGTAACTTGAGCTGCGCAGACACAGGGCCGGCACAGGGAAGTGGGGAGTACAGACCCAATATGGAACGATTTGCCGGCCTGCCCGGGGCGCCTTCATCCCTTAGTGACCACACAAGTGATTCATCGTCGGGGCTGTCTCGGAAGTCAGTGTAGGAAAGCCCGAGTGAGACGGGGTCGATTTGGAGATCTGAGCCATCACAGGGCCAGGTTCTCCTTGTGAGAAGCCTCTCCAGGCTGGGAGTGGTGGCTCATGCGTGTAATCCCAACACTTGGGGAGACTGAAGTGGGAGGATAGCTTGAGGCCAGGAGTTCAAGACCAGCCTGCTCTTGAATATAAATTTAAAAAATTTTTAAATTAAAAACTCTCCAAAAGGGACCAAGCAGAGAGGAGGGGCCCAGGGAAAGTGGGAACTGACGCGGATCCAGGCTGGGCACAGCAGAGGACACACGTCCTCACCGCAGACGGCGGGGCTGAGTGAGTGCATAAATGCCGAAGGCTCAGCCCACCGCCCCGCAGCCCCGCCCGAGGTCTGGAGCCGGGTCTCGTCACACGTGCTGTCTCCTTTAATTCTCACCACAACAGTTGTAAGATGAGGGGCTCTGGAAACTGTGATTCCAGAAGAGGAAACTGAGGCCCACACAGGCGAGTTTCCTGCCTGGAGAGCGGGAAGTGCGGGAGCCGGGATGCGCTCCTCCCGCCCGGCCTCCCTGACTAACAGAGCGGAGCTCCCGGGACTCAGAACTTCCAAATGGGCTTGTCCGGGCTCTCATCCGAGGCACACCTAGGTCTGAAAAACGAACTGATTCAAGGAGGGCGTGAGCCGGGTGGCGGGCCTGTGGGGAGCTCAGTATTTTTAGCCATTTTGTCATACAGACCGGCATGGAAAGATGAGAAACCACAGGGGCTGGCACAGGCCTCAGGGTGAGCTCATGGGGCCCGAAATAGGTAGAGCCAAAGCCTGCCAGGCCTGCCAGGGGCCTCCGCGCTGAGCAAACTGCAGAAGTGCTAGTTTCTTTCTTTCTTTCTCTGGGGCCCCAGACCTCTTGTAGAAGGTATTAAATCAGAGTATTTGAGCTAAAAGGAACCTTAAGGATTTCAGCATCCAATCTCTCTCCTTTACAAATGGGGAAACTGAGGCTAAGAGAAGGGAGGTTTTGTGTATGTAGTGGCAGGGCCAGGACTCCTACCAGGCCCCTTATCGACTGTGTCTTTTCCCCACACCCTCGGGGAGAGGGACACAGGGCCTCGGGGGTTAGAAAGCGCTGGGCTTGGATTCTGGGTCCTCACTCACGAGCCTGGCAACCTTCAATCCACTGCTTTGCTTTTCGTGTGATGCCCATTTCTCAACTCAGAATGTTATGGCTTTTTTGAGAGATTCCACGGAGACAACACATACATACACGTGACTTCTGCCTCTTCCTGCTCCACCAATTTTGGGGAATTCCAGAAGAAAGGTGGTCCTGCTGTAGGAGCCCCTGCTGGGACCTTCCCCACATCCCTTGCCTCCCCCTCCCTCCCGGCAGGAGCAGGTTGTGTCTGGCGCCTGCTCTCCCTGTGGCCGGGGGCTTCGGGAGAGGGGCAGCCGCCCGCACCAAGTGCAGACGGGACACGTCTCCTGGCCAGCAGTCGTGCAGCAAGGGCTTGCCACTCGGTTCTGGGCAGTAAGAAATGAAAGGGAGTCTGCTCCAGCAAACAGTCCCTGGAGGTTGTCATGCAAATGTGACGTCGGGGTCTATCACAGCTTTACCAGGAGGAGACTCAACCTGAGGGCTAAGGACGGCCCTGAAGACAAGAGAAAAGGGCCTGGTCGTTGCCTTTGGGCTGCTTGTTACGTGAGATCACAAATTCCTCATCACTGAGGCCATTCACCTTTGAGGCTTTTGCTGGGTGCAGCCCAGATCGCCTGGCTGTTTCGGATGAGTCTGAACAGAAGTGCGCAGGGATCTTACCTTGACCTGACTCACGGCTTGGCTGTCCTTGAGGCCCTCTCGAAAGATGAGACAACCTCATTACCCCAGCACAGTCTCCCTCTTTTACATGAAGTTCCTGACACAGCCTTTTAGGCCACCCTGCCGTGTCACGCTTGGCTGTGTCCCACTTGGATCATGGAGTCAGGGGTTCCAATGATGTCAAGAACCTGTGAGTGTTTGCAGCACGCAGTGTTAATCCCAGTGCTACCGCCGATCCTCAGGGGTGCCGGGGGTCAGGTGGCGAGGCTGGGGAATCTGTCTCGTTCCCATGCCCATCTCCACCCTGTTCTCACACGTTCCTCAGCCGGTGCCGGCCCTCGGAGGGTGGCCAGGTGCGTTCTGGGTGGGGCTCAGAGGAGCCATCCTGGCTCTGCAATAAATACCCTGGGCATGACCACGTCTGCAGTCTGAGCCTCGGTTTCCTCACCTGAACTGTGACGGGACTGAGTTACACAAGCCCAGCTTCCGTCAGAAAGCTCTGGCGCTGCTGTCGTCTGTTTATGCCTCTGGGTTAGATTTTATTTCCTCTCAAAAAGTTTAAAAATTGCTGGACAAGATTAGTGTTAGGGAGGGTTCCTTCCAGGTCTAATGTCCTGTCTCAAATATCTCATTGCTACCCCCCGTGGGTGACTGAGGACTATGGAAAGCGAGGTTTGCAACACGAACGTGCACGGCGCAGGGCGGGGATGTGAACGAGTGAAGAGCGCGGACGGTGGGGCGACAGGGAATGGTGAGGACTGCAGGGAACGGGCATGAGCACGTGCGACTAAAGGGACCTGCTGCATCTTAGCTGTTGCCTTGGGGCACTTCAAGGTCAAGGCTCCCAGTTTCTGATTTTTCAAGAGAAGTCAGAAATCTGGATTTTAATGTGAAGTGTTTAGATACAAACCAAAGCTCATCTCTGGACCAAATCTAGCTGGTGAGATACCAGTTTCCAGTCCGCAGTGCGCAGAGTGACTCCTGGAGAGAAGGACTAACAGGCTGAGGAAACGAAAGCATAACTAGAGCCGCTATTCCATGCCTCCCGAGAGTGTCATGGACTCTATCACCACGAACCCGTGACCTCTGGAGGTCTGTGCCCCCCCCAACCCCCGCAGTGTGTGGCTCCCAGTGGCAGCCAGCCCTGAGCTTGCTCCGCAAACCACCTCCCGCCTCGGCCCCTTCAGACTGAACCGCAGAGTTTAACTTGGGAGAGGCCTGGAGAGGGGCCTGTGAAGACGGTGGCCGAGGGGGTGAGGCGATGGCAGGAGGGAGGGAAAGGCTGGTGACAGAACTCAGTTCCTGCCCTGTCAGAGGTGAGGTCCCTGCTGGCCTTGGGACGCCATTGTCTTCCTTAAAGACCCAGGTGAGTAGGTGTCATTTGAAGGCAAGAAACTTGGGAAGGGAGAAAGTCAACACTTATTGAGCAGCTACTGTGTTCCAGGGACCGTCCTTTATGAATGAGGCTGATGTTACGTCCCCATTCTATGGACCAAGGCTCAGAGGGTGGAGAGCATCGAAGTCGGGTCAGAAGTCTGGTCGGAGTGCCGGCTGCCTTTTCATATCACACGGGGAGTTCACGGGACTCATCATAGCATCCATGTGAGACAGACTTTTACTGCACTTGGCTTTTTAGAAAAAAGAAACATGATGTATTCTATATGCCTGTCCACCAGGAGCAGCCAGGCTGCGGCTGCAGCTTGGGGTCTGCCCTTTTCCTGGACCTGTCCTGCTTCTCATCACTCTTCTTGGCTTGGAGGGACCCCCAACTGTGCTACCTTGGCTCCTGTCATTGCTGGCTGGTCCCCACGATCAAGTGGGACAGGACAGGTTGCTGGAATAGCACTGGGTGTGTCTGTGCATGTAACTCTGGGTGCGTGTGTCTGTCTGTCTGAATGTAGCTAAAACCTGAGACTTGGTGGGGGAGGAGCGTGAAACTAAAAGTTCTGTGTATTTATGTAGCTAAGTCCAAGTAGGAGTGTACGCGTGCATGCATGCATGTGCATGTGTTGTGTAGTGTGTGCGTGTATGCATGCATGTGCATGTGTTGTGTAGTGTGTGCGTGCACGCGTGCATGTGCGTGTGTTGTGTAGTGTGTGCGTGCATGTATGCATGTGCGTGCGTTGTGTAGTGTGTATGTGCATGTGTGCATGTGCGTGTGTGCGTGTGTGCGTGTAAAGCCTAAGTTTGTTTGTGTCCATGTTTGTGCCGGTGTGCAGGCAAGGCTAAATCTCAACTGAGGACCCTGTGGCTGGACCAGTTCGGCTTCTCCTTCCAGAGCGAGGAGGTTGTCAGAACTGTCAGCAAGGAGTAGGATTCTGCCAGGATTTGCCGTGAAGCTGCACCACTCTCCTCCCAGATGGGTCTGGACAGGTCTGGATGAATCACAAATTCTGAATTCCCACACAAATTCTGAATTCCTTGTGGGCTGCATGTCCATTCTGTCTGCTGGAATTCGCAGAGTAAAATCAGATTGAGGCTGGTTTGCAAGAGGCTCCTGAAACAATGTGTCCCGGGGTTGCCTCAGGACTTGCTTGAGGTCCTGGGATATCAGGGCCATAGTGTCCGTGTGTCCAAAAAGGGGCCAACAGAACTCAACCGCACTCTTCCTGGCAGGGGCCGAGGCCTGAGAACCCCCTCCTCAGACTGTCTCCCTCCTGCCCTCAGCCAAGAAAGACCCCACCAAATCAGGGCTCAAAGGGTGTGAATGCCAAGGGGACACACACAGTCTTCCTGACTGTCCCCAGTTGTCATTTGCTGGGAGACACCAACGCCAGGGCTTCCCCATGCTTGTCCTCAAGTTTAATGGTCCCCAAGCTCTACCTGTGACAGGGGCCCAGAGGTCTGTCTTCCCAACTGATTTCTGAGCCTCCCTTTCCTCCCCAGAAACCCCCACACCTTCTCCTCAGGCCTGGGAAGGCACCGTGGCCTGGGAACGGTGCACTCCACTAGTGCTGGGGCCTCTGTCCCTCACCAGCCGGGGGCCTCGGCCAGCCAGCCTCCTGAGCCCTTGCTCTTAATCTGTGAACAGAGCTAAGGTTGACTCCTGGGGCTCACTCCTGTCACACTAGATAAAGAATGTGAATCAACTCCTGGGAAGTGGAAGCTGCTGGTGTAAGACCTTTGCCTAAGTTTTTTCTATCATAGACATAAAATATATTTTTCTTTCATTATCTGTACATGTTTTCTTCTGGTTAATATTTGCAGAATATATCTTTTTCCATTATTTACTTTCAACATTTCTGAATGCTTGTGTTTTAGATATAAGTAGCATAAAGTGGGATTTTGTTTCTTATCCTGTCTCACAATCTTTAACAAGATTATTTAATCCATTTACATTTAGCATAATTTCTGTTGTATTTCTGTTTAAATATATGATTTTTCTGATAATAGCATTTTGGTACTGTATTTTTAAAGTCCTTATCTGATAAAGACACATACTAAAATATTTATGAATAAAATGATATAATGTCTGGGATTTGTTTTAAAATACTTCAGGGGAAAAAATGGGGGAGATAAATGAAGCTAGATAATTAAGTGTTAAGATGATGGGTGCATGAGGCTCATTACACTATGCTTTTTATTTTTGTAGTATTTAAATTTTCCATAATAATAAGTGTTTCTTTAATCCACCATCTTATTTTATACTTCCTAATTGTTCTGTCTATTTTATGTTTCCTTTTCTCTCATATCGTGCCTTCTTTTAGGCTGATTGTTTTTTAGCATTCTGTTTTCCCCCACCCCCTTCATTTGGAACTTGTATACTCTGTGTCAATTTATTTCGACTTCACCTTTGAAATTACAACACGAATTCTTAGCTTAACTCAGTCTAACATTAATCAATATTTTTTCCCTCCTTCCTCCCTTGAACTCCATTTATTCCCCTCTCAATTTATGTGCAATTGTTGTCACGTACTTTAATTCTATTTTTAAACCTACGGGACGTTATTATCATTGCCTAATATAGTCTGTGTTCATCATTCACACGTTCACTAGTTTCTTTGTTCCTCATTTCTTTTTGCACCCCAGACTTTCCAACAGGAATTATCTTTCTTTGACCTGAAGTACATCCTTTGGAATTTAGGTCTTTTCGTGACAAACACTCTCAACTGTCCTTGTATGAAACTGTCTTTACTTTGTCTTTATTCTTTTTTTTTTTTTTTGAGATAGAGTCTCACTCTGTTGCCCGGGCTAGAGTGCCGTGGCGTCATCCTAGCTCACAGCAACCTCAAACTCCTGGGCTCAAGCGATCCTCCTGCCTCCCGAGTAGCTGGGACTACAGGCATGCGCCACCATGCCCAGCTAATTTTTTTCTATATATTTTTAGCTGTCCAATTAATTTCTTTCTATTTTTGGTAGAGACGGGGTCTCGCTCTAGCTTAGGCTGGTCTCGAACTC
>CAUYSK010102411.1:0-19896 GCA_963575035.1 Avahi laniger
CATTTTTGACAGATACATTCTTGACGTTGAAGCCCATGTTGTCCCCTGTGGGTCTCCACTTGGCCCACAGGGACAGTGCCAATACCACCACTTTCATAGACATCCTGGAAAGGCAGACGCAAGGGCTTGTCAGTTGGACGAGTTGGTGGCAGGATGCAATCCAGAGCTTCAAGCAGTGTGGTTCCGCTGGCGTTGCCATCTTTACGGGTGACTTTCCATCCCTTGAACCAAGGCATCTACAACAGAAGATTGTCAATTAGTGTTACCATCAAACTGCCATTCCCAGAGCTTTTCAACTGTCTCAAGTCACTTACGTTAGCACTGGGCTCCAACATGTTGTCACCATTCCAACCAGAAATTGGCACAAATGCTACTGTGTCAGGGTTGTAGCCAGTTTTCTTAATGTAAGTGCTGATTTCTTTAACAATTTTCTCATATCTCTTCTGGTTGTAGGGCTGTTCAGTGAAATTCATTTTGTTAACACCAACAATTAGTTGTTTCACACCTAGTGTGTAAGCCAGAAGGGCATGCTCATGCATCTGCCCATTCTTTGCGATACCAGCTTCAAATTCACCAACACCAGCAGCAACAATCAGGACAGCATAGTCAGCCTGATACGTGTCTGTAATCATGTTTTTGATAAAGTCTCTGTGTCCTGGGGCATCAATAATAGTCATATAATATTTTCTGGTCTCAAATTTCCACAGGGAGATATCAATGGTGATACCACGCTCACGTTCAGCTTTCAGTTTATCCAAGACCCAGGAATACCTGAAGGAGTCCTTTCACATTTCAATAGCCTGCTTCTCAAATTTTTCGATGGTTCTTGTGTTGATCCCAACACATTTGTAGATCAGATGGCCAGTAGTGGTGGACTTGCCCGAATCTATGTGTCCGATGACAACGATGTTGATGTGAGTCTTTTCCTTCTCCATTTCGGCTTTTATGGGTGGTTTTCATGGCACCTGTATTCTGGCGGCAAACCCGTTGCAAAAAAGCCATATTATTATTTTTTCTCAGGAAAGTAGTGCCAAATGGTGTATGTGTGTGCTGTGTTCATAAGTGTGAGTGCTGGGGGAGGAGGGGCAAATCTGAGCAAAGGTATTCTGTATCAATATGCATAGAAACAGAGATGTTAAAGAGCTATACTACTTGCTATTAAAGGTTAAGGCCTCAGAGGGTGGCTAGTTTTTGGGGGTGGGATGTTACAGCAATCTTAATTTAGTTTTGTGGTCTGAAAATGTGATTTTATCAGTTTAACCAGTGCTTAGCTGTCCCCTCATGAGTAACAGCATCCTTGAAGAGTCCAAACCATAATAAAATATTGTTATTTTTATTTAATTTCTACCATTTATGTATTTTTGTTTTTTCTTCTGGTAGAATGTTACTTAAAGGATATTGAGCCATAAAATAAAAGGATCTTCCCACTGTTCAAAACTTGATACCTTTCGTGTAACCACAGGGGCTAGCATATCCTTCAGTCTTTCTGATTGAGAGCCTAGGCTTTTAGAAATTGACAGAGAATCTTTCTGGCTTGTTTAATGGAAATCCCTTCCTGGGTGGAAGTGGTTAGGCTCAGAAAACCTGAGACATTTCAATTTTCAGGGAGTATTTATGAATACTCTATCTCGGACAAGATATGGGCTGATCCACTTCACCGGAATCATGATTTTAGGATCTCCTAAGTCACATAATAATGAAATTCTTTTGTATTTGGTAAGTGCGACTCAATCCCCAAAACATGACTGCTTGGCATCCTAGAGAAAATAACCTTGATAGATTGGCTTTACCAATGAGTTTTAACACAAAATACGTGTAAGAGGTCTGAACCAAACTACCCAAATTTCCAAGAGATTTATTGATAATATGAATGCTGTATATATAAAATTATATTTATTGAGTTACATTAGAAATATGATAGCTAAAATACACTAAGATATTTATGTCCACAGTGTATAGCATTCTTTATCTGGTGGGGAGGGGCAATCTTATACTGCATATCGAGGGCTACAATTGCCAAGAAAACCAAGATTAAAAACATTTGTACCTGACAGTAATTGTATCTGCTTCTCTGTTGGAAAGTCCACACCAGCATAACCAACAAATATCAGGAATTTTCTCAAGAATCATTGTCAGGTCAGTCATCAAATGATGTTAAACAGATATACCTATTGCACTGCAGGGGTATACATGACAATGGCAATGGCATATTCAGTGTCAATTTTACATGACCAATACTAACAGCTTCCTAGTGTTCAAGTTCTTATTGTTTGTTTGTTTGTTTTAGGACCCATAAAGAATTTATGTCACCACTTTGGCTCACATAGTCTTTTTTTTTTTTTTTTGAGACAGAGTCTCACTTTGTTGCCCTGGCTAGAGTGAGTGCCGTGGCATTAGCCTAGCTCACAGCAACCTCAGACTCCTGGGCTCAAGTGATCCTACTGCCTTAGCCTCCCAAGTAGCTGGGACTACAGGCATGCACCACCATGCCCAGCTAATTTTTTCTATATATTTTTAGCTGTCCAATTGATTTCTTTCTATTTTTGGTAGAAATGGGGTCTTGCTCTTGCTCAGGCTGGTCTCGAACTCCTGAGCTCAAATGATCTGCCCGCCTCGGTCTCACAGAATGCTAGGATTATAGGCGTAAGCCACCGTGCCCGGTTGGCTCACATAGTCTTGATACAATTAAGTTATAGCCAATGGTATGCTGGTAACCTGGCTTTTCCAAAAGCAAAAAATCCTGGATTTGTAGCACTTGCCAATTTCTGTAGTGTAAATTCTCCCAGTATTGCCAATTTCTCCTACTGTTTAACCACTGGCTCCCTCTAAATTCCTGAATATTTAATAATCTTCTCTTTAGAGTCTATACAAGCACACCACTAGCAGTTTTTTACTAGTTGTAATCTAATTCTGAAGTTGTATCTTGCCTTCTATTAATCTTTTGAATGGATTCAAGACACATTAATAAACTACCTCATAAGGCTGTTTTGCTGATAGCTGTTATCTGTTTATGCTGAAACTATTAGCTTCATTTATAGCTAGTGGCCTTTATTAAAACTTCTTGCATTAAGTGTGGGACAGATGGACACATTATCATCTCTGAAATTCTCTCTCATTTACATAATTAGGGAAAGAATGTGGGCAGAAAGTAAGCCACAGGGACACTTCAGTGGAGAAAATAAAAAGTAGAAAGAAGTCATATATGAATATACTAGAAAAAACACATTGGAGAAATAATGCAAAAAAGATAGTGATAAAACCTCTTTTTAATTGTTGAAAGTGACGTTGACACATAGGTAAAATCATGCTGTGGCATATTGGTTGTCTGCCTGCAAAGTAAGAGTGGCTAAAATTAACTCTGCCTTCCACATCCATTTGATTGAATTCAGGAAACTCCTGGAAACATCTTACAGAAACAGAATTCATGTCAACTCCATATTGTCAATTTTGTAAAACCATTTTATTATCCACTCAAACTCTTGCTTCTAATTTCAAAGAAGTGTTATTTACAAATGTTCTAGAGACAGCAGCCACCTGCAACTTACGTACCCCATCTCTATTACTGCAGATTTATCCTTAGGAGTTGTGCTTGGAGGAAATCTAGAATCACACATTTTTGCTAAATTCCTGGGATGGTAAAGTGGATAAGTAAGAAATGCGGGTACCTCTCCATTGGGAAATGGGGAAAATTCTTTGAAAGAATTCATCAAATCTGATATGATGAGCTTGACCCAGGAAGAAAATTCCTTGTCACATCTGAGAAGGAATTCTGAGTGCAGCATTGAAGCTATTGCACGACTCTTGCAATTCTGGGGATGAGAATATTAGGGACTACTTCACTAGGTTTTTAAAAACCCATTGGGGTCCAGGAAAAATACTTTGGAATATCTCTAATAACCTGTGGTGTTCTCTAACTGATGCCATCCTCTCTAGAAATGGATTTCTGGCTCCTTTACATATGATTGGATTTCATCTCCAGAACTTGAGAAAGAAATAATCACAGAATTATGTCATTACCACCCAGACCAGGAATGTCTTCCAGAGCAAGAGGTCAAGTGCATTTCTATTATCCTTTGGAAATTTTCCCATCATTATCAGTGACCTCATGGCTGGAAGGTTTGAATTTTTGAAGCTAAGAGCTATGAACATGAAATAGCCTTAATTAAAAAAAAAGATAGTCAATAATTGTTGGTTTGACATTTATAGACAATAATTTGGATAGACTTATATTCCATGAGAGAAATGGAATTATTTATCTATTATGCTATACCAGAATCTGAGAATAAAATTAATTTAACTTGAGATAAATCTTCACAAAAGTTATAACAAATTTACCGGGCAGCTTCTGAATATCTCTCCAGACATCTAAATACTGTTGCTTGACGAAGATGATTTCGGAAATAGGCTGGGTTTAAAAGGATGCTCCTGTAAAATGATAAAAGAAATGCAAAGGTTATTGGGTTTTAAAAAGACAATTACCAGAAGTGTATAGGAATGAAATCACATGCATTCAGTTTTATATACTGTCTGTTTTAAAGGATACTAATGAAGGAAGCTTTTTTTCCCCTGTAATTTTCAGTTGAGACAGATAAACAAGCATTATTGAAAAACCAAGTTTGCATTATAAACACAATTTTATTTATAGGACTGGATATTTTTATAGATATGATAATGGCATAGAATTTGAGTTCAGCTTATATTACATGTAAGATGTGATGCTATTGCATATGTTTATGTTAATAAATCAGGCAAAATCACAGATTATTTATGGTATGTATACTTTTAATAAAGGAGGATGTTGTTAGTTACTGGATTTAATTAGAAGAAAGGAACTGGAATGTGGGTCATGTGCTCATTTGAATTCCATAATTAGGTTCTGTGTCTTCCAGCTGGACAACGTAGCAGCATGGAAAGAGCCCTGCACCATTGGATAAGGGGTCTAGTCTTGGATTGGCCGGTTTTGGTAAAGCCCTTCCTTACTTTGGGCCTCTTTTCTCTCGACTGAAATTACAAAGCTTGAGTTGTAGATAAGATGATCTATCTGACTTTACCTGCTGACTCTTCCATCATCTCATAGGGTTCTGGAGTCTCAATCCAAATCCAAATGAGAAGATGATCATTCCCCAGCTGCCTTCTTCCCCTAGGGATAAACTGGCAGACATTTTTCTTCCTTGCTTCATTTAGAGCCTACTAATAAACGGCTAGGCACCCTTCAAGGCGTAGGATGTAATGAGGCACGCAAAGCAGACGCAGTCCATACCACATGGGGAATGAGAGCCAGCCATTAGTAAAAGTTTGAAGTGTAGCTTCTACTATATTGATCAATGTGGGATATAAAATGTTACAAAATCAATATAGAATTATTAAGCAACATTTTGTGAGCTTGTTTTTACAAGTTGAGGAGAATCATTTGGAATTAGTTCATTATTGACGTAAGTCGTTTTTTTGTTTTTTTCCCCAGCCGTTGAAAAACTCAATCTATGAAATGAGTGGTTCTTCACCTTTTTAAAAAGAGGTTCACCGAGCTTTTTGAGAATTAGATGAAAGCTATGAATCTCTGTCCAGAAGAATGTACGTAATCATAATTGCTCCAATTTAGGGAACTCATGTGACTCCTCAGGGCTATTCATGAACTCCAAATTAAAAAAATGCAGACTGAAATAATTCCATTCCCAGAAACATTGCTTATGGAAAGAATAAAGTGGAAAAATATCTATCTGGCCTGAGTTATATGATGATTAGATGGATTGATTGTATAATTTAGGTCACTTTAAACACAAATGAACAAAAACCAGAGGTTAAGGGAACTTTCTAAAATCATACAAATCTAGTTAGTTGAAGAGCTGTTTCTGTGTTTCTTATCTCTAGCCACAGAGCTTAGCATTATACCTTATTGCGTCTCCTAGGATGATTTCTGAATTAGAGGGGTCTGAGTTAATGAGATTTTACTATACTCTATGACTAATGATTTGTGTAAATGAATACATTAATCCCCTGAGAGGACAGATCATTGGCTTTGTTGAGTTATGATTAAAATGTTGGAAATTTTAAAGCTATCATATAGGTTCACTTGATATCAAGAGAAAACCACTAGTATCTACCACTAATACTTTTTATTATTTCAGAAGAAGAATATGTTTACAAACCATATTTATATATTTTATTCCTGTAAAAACAATCTTATAAAGGTAAGTCAGAGTGGCTAAGAGCAGAGCTCTGTCTAGGGACTGGGTTTTCTGATTCTGACCAGAATTTTTTCTTCTACATCATAGCTAATTCTCCCCTATTACTCTATAATCATTCATTCACTTATGCATATTTATAAGCACCTACACATGTGATGAGACAAAATCTTTACTGAACGAATGTTTCTAGCCTTTGTGTAACGCATAGTGTTCTGGCTTTGTTGAGCTATTCTCCAAGAACCTTGTTCTACCAGGTAAATTCTTTTGACGAAAGTAGATTAGATTGGAGAGAGGGATGAGATACAGTGATCGGGAGTCATGAGAAAACTGTTTAACAAAAGAGAGGAAGAAGGCAGAGGGGGAGGTATCAAAAAGGCTTTGGATGTAGGTGGAGGAGAAGATTTTATGGGTAGTCAGGGTTGGTGATGTAGACACTGTGGGACTATTTCATTGTGCTTTTTAAAAAGGATAGAATTTTTAAAAAAATTGCTTGTATTCACAAGTCCTCTTTATGGTGTTGAAGAAATACAAGCACAGGACATGAGTTTGGAAATCCCCATTGCTAGATGGGGCTAGGTTCTTTCAACCATAGCATCATTCTGCCCTGAACCACATGAGTCACAGCTTCCTAAGAAGGACTCAGAGAAGACCCAGATGCAGTCTCTACCCTAAAGGCATAATTATAAAAGAATATTTAGAAATTTGGGATGAATATTATATTTGGCAGTCTTTTATTTTTGACTCTTATCATTATTGCAGTATTCACTGTGTTCTTATAATATGCCCCTATTAGATATTTGGCAGAGAAATGATAGTGGTAGTTGTAAAGCCTAGTTCTTATACTTTTATTAATTTATTGATGCTTTCTAAAATGACATATCCTTTTTAAAGGTATATTTTAGATTGTGTGTAACTTGCAGAGGAAATTATGATTTATCCTTTAAAAAGTTCTTAATCATTTGTCATAGGATGCCATATGCGAAGCTGCAGGCGGCAGTCTATGGCCAAGATGAACAATCTCACTGGAGTGGCAGTGAAAAAACCTACAATTGTAATCAGAGAGAGAGATCAATCTCTGTGCCGATTGGTCTGATTTTATCACAGAGGAAATAACTCTGATTTGGCTTTGTTGGTAGGACTTTTGGTGAACACCAAGAACCATGTTAGAGACAAGAGCTAAATGATAGAAGTCATTGACTTTTTGTAGGAAGAATGCAGTTAGTAATTGGCAATGATTGCTCACTCCGTTGATTAGCTCCATTCTAAGAGAATGGGAATCATATAAGTTAATAAATATTACAATAGATAAAGTTTGTTTTTAAATCAATTTTTTGCCTGTGGTATATCTTGTGCTTTTTATGATTTCTATTTGTAGATGCTTCAAAATGTATCTTTTATATTAAAGTTCCCGTAATTTGATGTGTGTGTGAGATTATTTTATTAAGTCCTGAATTTGTAAAGTGGTGAGGTCAGAATATGTCTATTTGGGTAATCATCCCAGGTTTCCCAATTCACTTGTCAAATAATTCATCCTTCTCTCAGTGATTTCATATGCCACCTTTATTACATACAAAGTCAATAAGCACACTTGGGTCTTGATTGGACTTTGTATCCCATGCTTTTGATCTGTCTAATTCTGTGACAGAAAATGTTTTAATTATTGTTATTTTATAATACCCTTTAATTATCAGAAAGAAAAGAGCTGCCTAATGTCCACTTTGTTACTAATATGGCATATTTATTCTTCCTGATGAACTTTATGATGTTTATTTCTTTAAGCTATGAAAACATCCTTTGGTGGTCTTTATTGGTGTTAAACTAAAGGCATTAGGTTAAATTTTCAGAAGAATAGACATTTTTATACTATTGTCTTCTCATCCAGGAATGTGGTATTTCTCTTCTTTATTCAAATATTCTTTAGTGTCTCCCAGTAATATTTTACCCTTTTACTTTTTTAAAAACAGAAGTTTTACTAATATCTTCTTAATTCTTAAGTTTTAAAATCATGCATGTGAATATACATACATATATGTATATGTATATATATACATATATATGTATATGTATGTATGTAAAAGTCAGAAAAAGAAATTAACAAACATAAAAATAAGTTTTTTTATCATACTGTGATTTTTATAAAATATTGTACTACTATTGAGTTGCCAGAGGTTTTTTTGTTTTTTTCAATTGAATGAATCTTATATTTAGCTATTGTATTGCTTTGTTTTTGAATTCATTCATTTCTATTTTTATTCTTATTAATCAATTTTTGTCCTCTCTGGAGTTTATTATTTCTCTTATTTGTAATGTATAGAAAATTTATATTTTCTTTCTTAAAAAAGCATTCAGAGCTTTGATTTTTTGTTTTTACTGATTTTAGCTTTGGCCATATCCTTAAGAATGATAGAGTATATTTCATTCTCATTATAGTTTTTCCTCAAATAGTCTCCAATTATAGATTTTAATTCCTCTTTGATGGAAGATTTATTTAGCATCGCATTGTTCAATTTCCAAAGGGTAGTTATTTCTTATAACTTTTATTGTTAATTTATCATTTTATTACAATGCAAATAGAGAATATCTTGTGCAATTTCTGTTTTTGATACATATTAAGATTATAAATCACTGAGTGTTGAAAATATTTAATGGTATGTATAATAGAAGAAATAATATATGCTTCATTTTTAAGGTATTGTTCTCGAACTCCTGACCTCGAGCCATCCTCCTGCCTCGGTCTCCCAGAGTTCTAGGATTACAGGCGTGAGCCACCGCGCCCGGCCTGTAAGATATTGTTAATCAGAAATCACTGGTAGTGAATTTATAAGATTTTCAATAATTTAAATAAAACTGCTAAATAGATATTTTTATTTCACTCAAATCCCTTGGAAATCTTTCTAGAACTAAATTTTAATGGTGATTATTATCATTTGAAACTTCAGCTTGTTTAAAGGCAATATTAATTTTATGTTCTTTGTTCTCATTGTTTATATTCATTCTCTAGTTTTCAGAAAATTAATTTCTTTTTCTAGCATTTTTATTCATCAGTTTTATTGGGGTATAATTTATGTACAGCTTTATGTTTTAAATATGAATTAGTTTGTTTTTCCTTTGGGTAAATACCCAGTAGTGGGATTGCTGGGTCAAATGGTAGGTCTACTTTTAGTTCTTTTAATAATCTCCATATTACTTTCCATAGAAGCTGTACTAGTTTGCAGTCCCACCAAAAGAGTGTAAGTGTTCCTTTCTCTCTGCATCCTTGCCAGCATCTGTTGTTTTGGGACTTTTTGATAAAAGCCATTCTCACTGGAGTTAGGTGATATTTCATTGTGGTTTTGATGAGCATTTCCCTGATGATTACAGATGCTGAGCACTTTTTCATAGGCTTATTGTCCATTAGTCTATCTTCTTTTGAAAAGCTTCTGTTCATGTCTTTTGTCCACTTTTTAATGGCATTATTTGATTTTTTTCTGCTGATTTGCTTGAGTTCTTTGTAGATTCTGATTATCAGCCTTTTATCGGATATATAGCATGCAAATATTTTTTCCCATCCTGTAGATTGTATATCTGCTCTATCGATTTTGTCCTTGGCTATGCAGAAGCTTTTTAATTTGATCAGGTCCATTTATTTATTTTTGTTGATGTGATTGCTTTTGGGATCTTCTTCATAAATTCTTTGCTTACGCCAATATCTAAAAGAGTTTTTCCAACATTTTTTTCTAAAATTCTTATAGTTTCTTGCCTTAGGTTAAATCCATTATCCATCGTGAATTAATTTTTGAGAGAGGTGCAGATCCTCTTTCAGCCTTCCACATGTGGCTATCCAATTTTCCCAGCAACATTTATTGAATAAGGATTCTTTCACCCAGCGTATATTTTCGTCTGCTTTGTCAAAGACCAGATGGCAATATGAGGATAGATTCATGTCTGTGTTATCTATTCTGATCCATAAGTCTATGTCTCTGTTTTTGTGCCAGTACCATGCTGTTTTGGTTATGATAGCCTCTTAGTATAGCTTCAAGTCTGATAAAGTGATGCCTCCTGATTTGTTCTTATTATGGAAGATTGCATTAGCTATTTGGGGTCTTTTCTGATTCCATAAGAAGTGTAGAAATATTTTTTTGAGGTATGCAAAAAAATAATGATGATATTTTAATGGGGATTACATTGAATCTGTAGATAACTTTGGGTAGTGTAGATATCTTAACAACGTTGATTCTATCGATTCATGAGCATGTTTTTCCATCTGTTTACATCCTCTTCAATTTCTTTCCTCAGTGTTTCATAGTTCTCCCTATAGAGGTCTTTCACCTCCCTAGTTAAATATACAAAAAAGACACTTGCACACAAGTATTTATAGCAGCACAATCCACAATCACAAAGATGTGGAAACAACCCAAATGCCCATTAATACATGAGTGGATTTATTAAATGTGGTATAGGTATACCATGGAGCAATATTCACCTATATAAAAAAATGGTCATCTAGTGTCTTTTGTAACAACCTGCATGGAACTGGAGGTCATTCTTCTTAGCACAGTATCACAAGAATGAAAAAATAATTTTTAGCTATTGGGATAGGTATATAGTGTTATCTCACTGTGGCTTTAGTTTGAATTTCCCTAGTGACTCATAATGTTGAGGATTTTTTCATATGGTTATTGGCCATTTGTAAAGTTCCTATTAAATCTTTTGCCAATTTTAAAAAACTGAGTGGTTTGTTTTCTCATTATGTTGTAAAAGTATTTTTTTAATGTATTGCGGATACAAATCTCTTGTAAGATATATATCTACATATTTATAGATAGATATCTGGATGTATAGCTATAGCTATCTATATAGATATATATTGATATCTATATATAGAGAGGAAATATTTCTGTCTGGGTCTGTATCTTGTCTTTTAATCTTGTCAATAGTTTCTTGTGAAGAGCAGAAGATTTTTGAAGATGTCCAATTTATCATCTGTTTTTCTTTTATGATTTGTGCTTTTAAAATATACTATTTAAGAAAACTTTGCCTATCCCAAGGTAATACAGAATTTCTTCTATGTTTTCTTCAAAAAGTTTGATGATTTTAGATTTTTACCTTTATGTTTATAAACTATTTGAGTTGAATTTGTTTATGGTGTGAGGTAACGATAAAGATACTTTATTTTTGCTTATGGATCTACAATTTTTCCAGCATCACTATTGAAAAGACTATTCTTTCTCTATTGAATTATCTTGACATCTTTGTCAAAAAATCAATTGAACATACATGTGTGGGCCAATTTCTAGGCTGAATATTCTTTTCTGTTCATTTGTATGTTTATCCTTATGTCAATTTCACAGTCTTGAGTGCTATAGATTTATAATAAATGTTTAAATCACATGGTTTATGTCCTCTCAACTTTGTTCTTTTTTTCCTAAAATTGTTTGGGCTTTTTAAAATCCTTTACTTTTCCATTTAAGTTTTAGAAAATAGCTTGTCAACTGCTAAGATTGTCTACTGGGATTTTGATAAGTCTACAGATAAAATTAGGGAGTATTGACATCTTAACAATATTGAGTCATCTGATCAATAAATATGGTAAAATTCTGCATAATTTAAGCTTTATTTGATGTCTGTTATCACTGTTTTACAGTTTTCAACATGAAAATCTTATACAAATTTTGTTAGATATATCTCAAAGTATGTGATTTTTTTTGTTGCTATTATAATTGGTGATAATTTTTAAATTTCAATTTCTAGTTTCTAGTTTATAAAAACATAATTGGTTTTTGTGTGTTGACCTTATATTCTGCTACATATTAGTAAGCTCAATTATTAGTTCCAAAAGCTTTTCCAAAGGTACTTGGGGATTTTCTATGTAGATGATTACATTTCTACAAATAAAGATGGCTTCTTCCTTTCTTTCCAATCTATGGCTTTTATTTCTTTTCTTTGCCTTATTGCATTGCTTAGAACCTCCAGTACCAGTACAAAGTTGCTATTGTTTTGCTTTGTTTTTATACTCTTACTATACTCTGAGCTTCTTGGACCTGAATTTGTCTCTGTCCCATTGTCCCCTCTTTCTCTCTCTCCCCCTTACCCTCCCTTTCTTTCTCTCTCTTTCCTCCTTCTCTTCTTCCTTCTGGAATTCTTCCCTATAGCAGCCAACCTTTCCATTAAATGTGTGATTGGTCTCATGTTAGAGAGTATTTTCTGCTCCTTGTCTAGTGGAAGCAGAACTCTGCTTTGTATCTTTCCTGGGCCCAGGCGAGGTTCCAATCTCTCCCCCAGGGGTAGAGGGTTTATGCTTTACCCTTCATTAGTGGCAATGGGAGCAACAGAATTTTCTACTTCTTCCCCAGAGACAGATATATTTTGTTTCTACTTCTCCACCAGAAGCTATGGGTTTTGCCTGGCGTCTGTGAAGGAGAATGTTTGCTATTACTACAATAGGAATTTAAGTCTTTAGCTTTATATGAGATTAAGGATAAGGGAAGCAATTTCCTACTTAGACAAAGATGACTGTCTAGTTCTCTTTACCTTTTTAATCATGAGCAATGTAGTGATTGCTTCATCCTCCTGAAACCACACCCCTCTTATTCATCTAATAAAATGCTGACATTTTTAAAAAAGAAATAGTTGGTCGATCTAGAGAATTCCAGGAATATGGAATATTTTAATTTCAGAAAATCATGATAACCTTATGGATATGATGGTGACATTTATGGTAGATCATAGCATTATTCAGTAGATTATAACTAGTTGAGTAATTGATTAATACTATTGAAGTACAGTTTGTGTTATATTGAAAGAAGGAATTTAATGGCTTTTCCATAGTCCTTTTTGTGGACACTATTTCCATTAGTGATTAAAATTAATAAATTGAAAGAATGTCTGTAAAATTTTCAGATGGCATAAATTTTACCTAACCAGCAACTAATATCACTGATGACAGAAGCAAAATTCAAAATGATATGAACTTTTTAAAAATAAAAAGCTTATGTTGTGAATCATTATAAAAATCAGTTTTACAAATATAATCATGGCTTGAATTTTATCATATAGAAAAAGTCTGAATATTTTAACTAACTACAAGCTAAATGTGATATGACAATATAATGGAGCTACAAAAATTGCTCACAACATTTTGTGTTAAAACAATAGAAAACATTGCTTCCAAATAACAAGTAATGTTTTCACTGAATTGTGCCTTAGCCATATAGTCTCTTGAATTTGTCTATAGTTCTGAGCATCTGTGAGGATCACTGCCATATTGGATGATGTCTAGAGTGACTGATCTGGAAAACATAATATGTGAAGAATATGGAATGAAATCAGTGTGTTTACAGAGTAAAATAGTATCAGTCAGAGACTCATTAAGTATGTTCAAATATCCAAAGGACTTCCATGTGGATAAAAGAATAATTATTCAATGTAATACCAGATGAGGCCAGGCAAAAACCAGTATTACAAAGTTCTAAATAGCTCAGTTCAGTCTAAGGAGGGACTTAATAACCAATGATGCAACAGGCTTTAAGAAGGGTTTCTTTTTATTGGAAACATTTAAGTGATATTTAAAACGCCATCCATCAGGACATGTATAAGAAATTCCTTGCTTAGTGGAAGATTAGGCTAAATGACTTTCAAGTACATTCAAAAAATTGTATTATAATACATCATCCATCACACTGAAGCTTCTGGGATTTTTCCCTACTTGCAAGCTAACAAGTTAGCCTGAAATAGTTTCATGGATGTTGACAGAACATATGAACCTCCAGGGTATGAGATAAGGGACATTTTATCACTAATAGCAATAACAGTAACCAGAGTATGTCTTTTCTTGTACTGGTTCCCTGAGCCACAATTCCCAGATGGTGATGTCAGAAAGGCTAGGTGACACCCTCACATGCAGTAGGTTTTATTATGGGAGAGAAGTCTGAGTTAGGGAATGTGAGTCTATTATAATGGGCTGTAAGCATGCCTGTCTTTAGCTTTAGAGGAAAACATTACCTCCGCCTTCTGAGGCTGTAAACAGACTTCCCTTTTCTTCCAAGGCTATTTGCTATATGACCATCTTTAAAAAGAGAATCTAATGCAAAGGTCAGCGAGTACCTTGTTCACAAGACATGCAGAAATGCAGAAGATGCATGGGAAATTGTCTCCCTACATAGATAGCTTTTGTTTTGATGTGTAAGCACCATTTGTTACATTCATGCCATTAACATATAAAAAAGAGTTCATCATAATAAGGAAAAAATTAAGATATCATAGGAAGGTGTCAAGATGCCTAATATTGAAGAGAGAGTTGTTACATTACTATCCATTTACATTTTTACCTAGGAAGAGTTTAAGGCAGCTTATAACATGCTTAGGAGATTAAATCAAAGTTAAAATAACTCACAAAGAACAAATAAAAATAGAAAAATTGGACTACATCAAAATTAAAAACATTTGCTAATCAAAGAGCACTATCAAAAGAGTGAAAAGACAACCCACAAAATGGGAAAAATATTAAGACTTGCAAAACAAATATCTGATAAGGGGTTAATATCCACAATAAATAAAGCCTATGAGTCAACAACAATAAAAAAAGCTCAATCAAAAACGGTCAAAGAACTTTAACAGGCTTCTTCAAAGTGATATACAAGTGGCCAATAAGCACATGAAAAGATGTTCAAAGTCACTAATCATTAGGGAAATTCAAATAAAAACCATAATGATACCGTCTCATACGCATTAGAATATTTACTGTCAAAAAACAAGAAAATAACAAGTTTTGACAAAGATATGGAGAAACTGGAACCCTTGTACACCATTAATGGGAACGTAAATGATGCAGCTGCTATGAAAAAACATACGGCAATTCTTCAAAAAGTTAAAAATAGAATTACTATATGATTCAGAAATTCTACTTCTGGGTAAATACCTTAAAGAATTAAAAGCCAGGTCTCAAATAAATATTTTTATCCTCATGTTCAAGGCAGCATTGTTCATAATGGTCAAAAAGTGGAAGCAACCCAAGAGTCCACTGAAGTATGAATGGATAAACAAATTGTGGTATATACCTAAAATGGAATATTATTCAGCCTTAAAAAGCAAGGAAATTCTGACATATGCTACAACACGGATAAACTTTCAGGATATTATACTAAGTAAAATAAGGTAGATGCAAAAAGAAAAATGCCTTATGATTACACTTATATGAGGTACCTGGAGTAGTCAAATTAATAAAAACAGAAAGTAGAATGATGGTTGTCAGGCATTGCGGGGAGAGGGGAATGAATAGTTGTTTAATGGGTATAGACTTTTAGTTTTACAAGATGAAAAAATTTTGGATATTGGTTGTACAAGAATGAGAATGTACTCAACTCTACTGAACTGTACACCTAAAATCAAGTAAAGTGATAAATTTTAGGTTATGTGTATTTTACCACAGTTAAAACAAACAAAAAATTACTGAATGAGGAAAGCAAGATTAAAAGTAGCGGGGTTAAGATGAAGCCTGAATGAGATTAGTACACAAATAATATGTCTTATGATCCTAAAAGTTTGGTTGAGATGAACTACACATGTTCTTCTAGATTTTCTGGTGGTTAATAAAAAGAGGGACACATAGTCTGTTTTAAACAAGACAGTTTGCTCAATGCAAATATTTCTTGTAGTATAATCAGAAAGATCAGCTCTGCAATGCTCTATGTATCAATCTGTGTCCCAGGAAGAGATTTATAGGAAAATCAGCAAGTGTTCCATATTGTTGCTTCTTAGAGCCTCTTTCAACAGGGACTGTTGGCATAGCACTAAATTTCAAATTGGTAACTTAAATTCTGAGGTAAGTGGAAGAAAGGAGAATACAAAGAAAACTTGAACAATAGTTATATCACTGTACAGAGATTTAATAAAATTTTGGTAATTGTGTCTTATCTGGTCATTTGGTTTGCTACAGAAGATTGATAATTAGAATCAAAAGTAAAGTATAATAGCCCTCCACTTATTGAGAAGAATTGAAAAGTTTATGCACTTAGTTTAAATATGTTCCATAGACCATCAAGACAGAAAATGGAATAACAATTGCATTTACATTGGAGAAATGGAACTATTTTTTAAAGTATTAGAGCATAAAATTAGAAATAAAGTCACTGGTTTTTAAAATAAGAAAATTACAGTAGATCATTGTCAAATAAAGCATATAGCTCTGACAAAACAGTGGCAGAGTATGTTTTTGCAAAAATGTGAAAGTAAAACCTAACTTTAAGGAAACAACAACAAGAAATCCTTCTCAAGTATTTATTGAGATCTCAGCATGTGCATGGCACAGGAAAAGAAAATGAGTTTTAGAGAAGAAGCCAAACAGGAGAGTAACTCAAATATAGCTCATGTTTTACCCCCCAAATTACAATTAATTATTCAACAAATTCAATGTGGAAAATATTAAATTATGAAATTATTTCAAGTGAGCAACAAATACTTTATTTCTTGATATGGCAGAGAGTTTATGGCATAATTACTTAAAGAATTTGCTATTAATATATTGTCACAAGATTAAAAATATATATAGCCAGAAAGGAAGTGTTATATTGCCTATCTTCTTTATAGAGCTAGTGATAAACAAACATTAAAGAATGATGAGAATTTGTGTTTAAGCATATTTTATTTTAGAATTTGAGTATGAGATTACCATGTTTACAAAGACAAAATGAAGATTAAGGGATTCAAATCACAAATTTAATGGGTCATCAATACCAAGAAATAGGAACCTTTAGAAGCTTTCCTAGGGCTTCAAGTCTCCCATATTCTTCATCCAAATGAGTATTATCAGTTAACATGCATCAAATAACCATCAAAAATAAGTATGATACTTTGCTGGATCTTTAGAAGCATGACGTGAAAAGTCTTCTTGAACAATGGAGAACACTTCCTTTCCTCTACATTTGTTTGATTTTTTTTTTCCATTCAGTTGATTACTCTTTATTCACTGGAGACTTCTCCATAATGGGAAGTAATGCTCACCATTATTATTCATCTTACATAGATGGCACCTAATGAATGCCTGGTACATGATGGGCACTCAAGGGTTGTTTATAGAGTAAAGCAATGTTAATGAAGTGGCTGAACAACACTCCTCAGGAGCCCCCAGAGAACCTAGTCTTATCTAAGATTCACCCATGAGATCTACAGCTTTTGTGACCTGAATATACCAAGAACCACTCTCCACTGACTTCTGTGCCTATATCACAGTTGAACATCAAATGTACATAATCTTAAAATTCCTATCTGTAGGCAGATATGATCAAGAATGAAAGACAGTTAATATAATAATAGGATATACACTAGAGATAGATAAGTAGAGCATTTGAAAAAAATTCTCCATACAAAATTATTTTTTATAATTTGAAAATCTGAAAAAAAACCCCTCATTTTTGTAGACTGTAATTGCCTTTCTCCTTTTTTTCCTCCATCTGTCAAATGCCTGGATAGAATAAACATGAAATAGATTCCCATTTATTTTTTATCTACATTGCAATCCAAAGACTGACAAAAGCTGTTAGTAAATCATTTGGTCAGTTATCCCAACAAAATAATATTTAAGTAATACAGTATATCAACCCATTTTTGACATTTTCACTTTTTGTTCTTGACATTTTCTCTTAAAAAATAAGACAGTATTGACCCTATTATCTTTTCTTCAATATTTTTGAATCAAATATCAGCTATCAGTGCTCGTGCAGAAAAGCTATCAAGGATAGCTTTTTAAACCAAGGATGTATTAATAGCTAGAAGGCCCTGTTCATCTGTCTGTGTAATAATGAGGGGAAGAGGGTAGAGTAGCGGTGGTGGTCCTTCAGGAAGAGTGGGTCAAATTTCACACTTTGTTTTTCTATTCTCTGTGTCACTTGGGTGGAATGTATTTTAGAATGATTATTTTGAAAAGTATAATTAACAAATTCTCCTCTGTTGTAACTCCCACAAATTATTTATGATTCATTTAGCAACAATTATTGAGTATAAACCATGTTCTAGACACTGTACAGGTTCTAAAGGAGACAAGAGGGGTACATACATACTTAAAATATTTTGAGTGGGTTTATTGTATGGAAATAAATATCAGCCTACATTCTGTAATTTTTAATGCTGCCTTCAAATAGCAAATTATGCAAGAATCTTTAAACTGAGATATATTATAGTTGATTCTATAGTTTTAAAGGATAATGAAATGGGATGCTTATTTCTTTTAGAATCTTAAAAGTAGAAAGGTTTTTGATTTCACAATCAGACAATTAGAAAAATTTTTGATAGAAAAATCAAAGCCATTTATATACCAGATATTAAAAGTACTCCTTTAACAATATAATTTTTTGGTTTGTGGACTAATGAATTACATACAGATAACAATATTTTACACAATATAAAGTTCTTTGTAGTCCTTCTACCAAAAGAGAAATATTAAATGTAACTCCTGCGCTTTATGAACTATTAGGACTTCTGACAATTGTCTATAATTTTCCTTTGTTAAATTAACACAATTAGTGAGAATTCTACAATGAGCATTGTGTTTATGTATATGCTGTCCATAAATCCTTAGATTATATATTATTGTTTGCAACCTTAAAGACAAAATTTGAATTGGATATAGATTTTGATATGGGAAAAGCTCTAAATGTTCGATTAAAAGTTCAGCTATAGATCAAATTATCATTACTCAAAGTGATTCCAATTAGGAAAATCTACTAATTACTAATATTATAAATGAGAATATTAATGGTTTCTCTTTGAAACACATACTCCTTTCTTTATTAACAAAGATGGCCAAACTTCCCATTTGATATTCTATCCTCTTTGACTCCACATATTGAGCCTCAACTTGTTGTGATTTGTTCCACATAGAGTGTCATAGCACATTACTTTGTAAAGAAGGCATTTTCCAGATATTTTTAGAAGTGCTGCCATTTCTTTGAATAGTATGACAACAATATGTTATTTTGTAAAATATATACTAAGTGACTAGCCCTCAAATAAAAGGGCTAATTTTGAAAAATTGTAAAAATATATATCTAACTAGGAGTAAACAAACCAGAACTTGAAACAGTTAAATTATAGGATGCATAGAAAGGAAATGGAAAAAGCGAAAGATTTAGGAAGGGGATTTGCAATGATAGGAAAATTAAAACTCAAAAAAGCATAATCTGGAAAGAAATCAGAAGGAAATTAAGTTTTGATCTGCATTTAAAATAGTCACATTTTGGGAGGAAAGGTAAAAAGTCCGAATTAGGAGAGTGGTCCCAAAATGGCTTGGTGATAGAGGATGGTAAGCCATATGAAAAACTGCCATGTAAATTTGCTTGGCTGAAACTATAAATCGATCACAGGGAAAGATGGGAGTCTATTAACGGGTTGTTCATTAGTGAAACAATTTTTAATTTTATGAAATAAATTACTACTACTTCAAGGATTACTAAGGAAGCACATGATGGAAACACTTTTAAAGAAGGCAACCAAACATTCAAAGAAGAATTCATACATATACTACAGAAATTATTCCACAATATTGAGAAAGATGGTATCCTTCCCACCTCATTCTACGAAGCCAGCATCACCTTAATACCAAAGCCAGGAAAGGACACCACAAAAAAAAGAAAATTTCAGACCAATATCACTCATGAATATAGATTCAAAAACAAAATTTTAGCAAATAGAGTTCAGCAACATATCAAAAAAATAATTCAACATGACCAGGTGGGCTTTA
>CAUYSK010102414.1:0-11327 GCA_963575035.1 Avahi laniger
GAGATTTTAATTGTGCAGCCAGGGTTGAGAATCACTGACCTAACACATATTAAATAAGATATTTTAAAAATAAAAATGGTATTTTTATTATGGTTAGGCAGAAACAATGCAAACCCAGGTGTTTGAAGGCCTGGGTTCTAGAACTTCTTTCCCATGTGCTGGCTGTGTGGTCTTGGGCAAGTCACTTACTGTCTCTTAACCTAAGTTCTTCCACGTACAATAAGGGTAATAATTTGTGTCCGGTCTCAATTCACAGGATTGTCATGGTCCATGAAATCATGAGTGTGAAACTGTTCTTTAAACTGTATATAGCACTGTATTAATGTAAGGCATTGCTGGGAAGTAGATGTGGTCTCTTTCCTCAAAGAGTAATCCAGAAAGGCTTCCAAAAACCCAGGACACTGAAGACCACTGTCCCTTGGTCTGTACGCCAGGGAGACTCCTGCTCACTCCCAGCGTGAAGAGGGAAAGGGATGACCCTGGCTCACCCAGGGCCCCTTTCCAGTGGGTGAAAGCTGAGAGCCCGCCTGGGTAAGCAGTCACTGCAGTACTGAAAAGTCCCAGTAGGGGGAAGCCCTGCCTCAGCCTCAACGTGGGTTCGGGTACAGCTAAGTCAATTTGTTTAAGTGAATGTTTACAGATTTAATTTATTTTTACTAGGCATTGTACCATAATACATAAAGTAATTAAAAACTCAGGAATTACAGCCAGAACTACAATGTACAAACTATACATAGTAAAAAATGAAAGCTAATTTTGAATTTGCTTAAGGTTCTTTAGCAATAGATCTTAGCAGAAAGTTTCTCTAGAGTTCTTTTTATTTTTATTTTATTTTACTTTTAGAGATGGAGTCTTGCTCTGTCTCCCAGGTTATAGTGCAGTGGTGCCAGTATAGCTCACTGCAACCTCAAACTCCTGGGCTCAAGTGATCCTCCTGCCTCGGCCTCTTGAGTAGCTGGGACTACTGGAATGCTCCACCACACCTGGCTAATTTTTTCTATTTTTAGTAGAGACCAGGTCTCACTCTTGCTCAAGCTGCTCTTAAACTCCTGACCTCAAGTGATCCTCCCACCTTGGCCTCCCAGGGCCCTAGGATTATAGATGTGAGCCACCACACCTGGCCAGAGTTCTTCTTTTTAATCAAAACTTTGACTTTGATTATTACATCTATATTCATACTAGGCTTATATTTCATCCATGCAAATTAAATGTGCATATGTAATGAAAATAACAACAATGAAATAGGAGAAAAATCACTAGTTGTACTGAATTAGCAATAATATTTCATTCTTTTACTCTGAACATAGCCCATGGTCAAGGGAAGTCAAGTTCCCAGCCCTCAGATCTCACTCTCTACAGATTCTGTATGAAAATGCACAAGGCTTCTGTTTAGCTACAGGTATCAGGGCAATAATAGCACTGTTAATTAAGCAACTACTATGCACCAGGTGCCTCATTTACAAACTGCTATTCCTCATAGCGTGTTTATTTTTATTTTTTATTTGTTTTGAGACAGAGTCTCACTCTGTTGCCTAGGCTAGAGAGCCGTGGCGTCAGCCTAGCTCACAGCAACCTCAAACTCCTGGGCTCAAGCCATCCTCCTGCCTCACACCCCTGAGTAGCTGGGACTACAGGCATGCGCCACCATGCCTGGCTAATTTTTTCTATGTATATTTTTAGTTGTCCAGCTAATTTCTTCCTATTTTTTGTAGAGACGGAGTCTCACTCTTGCTCGGCTGGTCTAAAACTCCTGAGCTCAAATGATCCACCCACCTAGGCCTCCCAGAGTGCTAGGATTACAGGCATGAGCCACTGTGCCCGGCCGCCTCATAGCATGTTAACAGAGGTTACTAGCATCCCCATTTTCCAGAAGAAATCACTCAGAAAGTCTGTCCACGGTCACACAGCTGATATGGGAGGAGCTGAGAGTTTCAGCCAGGCCTTCTGTCTGCCAAGCTCATGGTCATTCCAGCTGTTCGAGTCCCAAAACCTTTGGCTGAGGGACTCTCTAGACCTAGTCCAAGGCCTCAGGAAGGACCACGCAGAAGTGCCTTTACCTGCAGCTCCCTGCCTCCTCCTGCCCTGTGGTTTCGTGACCCTGAGGTTCAGGGTGTAGCTGCCACCTACTCCCACAGTGGAATTAGGGTGTGGCTGGAATAAGAATATGAATCCAAGGAATAGAGTAAGGGGCAGAAGGGTTGAATTTTCAGCCCATTTGTTGCCAGATATAATGGGAATCGTGTTTATAAGGCGTGTGAGTCCTTCCTGACTCTAGGAAGGAGGGCAGCTGGAGGGCCTCTCTGTACAGTTGCGGGGCCTCTGCACCCAGCCAAGGTGCTCAGTGGCAACTGTGAAGAGGGTGTTGAAAATCCTGGACAGAATTAATCTTTGGAATAATGCGATCCTTTGTAAGAACCCCTTTTCACTTAGTGTTGCCCTGTGCCTTCTAAATAATCAACAGTGATTTATGGTGCACACAGCAGACATTAAAGCTGGGCACCAGATTTTTCCTCCTCTCTGCCTTCTGGCCACTAGATAGGATCGCACTCCCTGGTCCCTGGCCCCTCGTGATTGGGTGTGGCCATGGGGATGTTAGTGGAAGTGACGTATCGCTGTCTGGCTGGAACATTTGACTGACTTTGTGAGACCTTCAGAGCTCTCTTCCCCTCTGCCACAGCTAGTGGGAATGTTCCAGATAGCGGTTGCTCTACCAGCCTGAGTTTTGGGGGCCCCATCTGATCCACGGTGGACATGCAGAATACGTGAAAAATATACCTTTGTTATTTTAAGCACCGAGACTTAGGTTTTGTTGTTGTTCTGACCGCGCCATAACCTGGGCTGTCGACTAGTACAGTGTATCTACCAGCTGCCCGGCAATGTGCTCTGAGTTAAGGTGGAGTCGATGCGTCGTTTGAGGAGTGGCATGTGTAGTAGAAAGAGAATAGATTTTGGAGACAGAGTACCATTAAATATCAGCTCTGCCACTTACAATATATATGATTTTAAGCAAATTTTAAAACCACACCTATCAGAATGGCAAAAAACAAACAAAAACCCCCTGACCCTACCAAATGCTGGGAAGGACGCAGAGCCACTGGAAGTGGGGGTGCAAAATGGTGTGGCTACATTGGAAAATAAGCCGGCAGGTTCTTATAAAGTTGAACACATGCTCACCCTATGCCCCACCAGTCCCACTCCGACTTACTCAAGTGAAACGAAAGCTTCATTTTACACCAAAACCTGTATGTGCATGTTTATACTATAGTGGCTCTATTCCTAACTGCCCCAAACTGCAAAACCCCCACAAGTCCTTCAGCTGGTGAGAGGTCCAACAGCCAGTGGCACATCCATATAACGAGCAAGGAAGGCCCTGCGGGTACAGAAACAACCGGTGCCCTGCAGGTGCGTTACACTAAGTGACAGGAGAAAGCTCGAAAAGCTATATTGTATGACTCCACTTATACGACTCTCTGGAAAAGACAAAATTATAGGAACAGAAAACATATTAGGGCTTGCCAGGATTAGGGAAGAGTCGGGGGTGGGTGGCAGGACCGCTGACTACAAAGGGGCAGTGTCAGGTAGTGGGGACTGTTTTATGTCTCGTTTGTGTTGGCCATTACATGACTCTATACATTGTCAACACTCAGAACTGCATATCAATAGGAGCGAATTTTACGGTATATAAATAAAAAATTTAGGCCGGGCGCGGTGGCTCACGCCTGTAATTCTAGCACTCTGGGAGGCTGAGGCAGGTGGATTGCTCAAGGTCAGGAGTTCGAGACCAGCCTGAGCAAGAGCGAGACCCCGTCTCTACTAAAAATAGAAAGAAATGATCTGGACAACTAAAAATATTATATATATATATATATAAATTAGCCGGGCATGGTGGTGCATGCCTGTAGTCCCAGCTACTTGGGAGGCTGAGGCAGCAGGATTGCTTGAGCCCAGGAGTTTGAGGTTGCTGTGAGTTAGGCTGACACCACAGCACTCTAGACCGGACAACAGAGCAAGACTCTGTCTCAAAAAAAAAAAAAATAAAATAAAAATAAAAAAATAAAATAAATAAATAAAAAATTTAAAGTGAATTAAAAGCCAGACATAAAAGGTCACATAGTGTTTGATTTATATGCAAAGTCCAGAACAGACAGAGACAGAGAGTAGCTCAGTGGCTGCCAGGGGCTGGGGGAAGCGGGAGTAGGGAGTGACTCTTAATGGGTGTGGAGTTTCTTTTTGGCGTGATGAGACTTAGTGGTGATAGTTGTAAACCTTGTGAATATGCTAAAAACCACTGAAAGTTATACACTTTAAAATGATGAATTTTATGGCATGTGGATTATATCGAAAATTTTTAAGTGAATGAAAAAAATTTCTCAGTCAGTTTCTTCAACCATAAAATTAATATTCAGTTAAATCACTGTGTGTGGCGTTGGGAAAAGCAGTTCGCTTCACTGAGCCTCACGTTTCTCACTTGCGAAATAAAAGAGTTGGATGAGACGACCTCTCAGATCCCTCCCAACCTGGTAAGGCCCTCTATGGCACCCCTTGATCATGTAGACACTAAGAATCACGGCTTGTGTTTGTGTAGTTCTTGTCATTCTTCAAAGCACTTTCAAGTAACTTACTTCATTTGTTATTTCGCCCCATGTTTCATATATTCTATCCCAATGACAGTCTTCAGAAAAACGGGTGAGCTGAGGGCGAGGTGTGACAGGGCTGGACCAGGGGAAGCTGACACACTCGCACTGTGGGTCCCCTGTAGAGAGCTGCTGCAGAAGCCCCGTCTGCTCACGAGCGCCCACCCCAGGCCAGGACGCGTGCCAGCCCCGCTCCCGTGCAGCACTCGGGGCGACAATGGCGACGCCGCCAGTACACGCGGGTGGGCATGTCCCAGATGTCCCTTCCGGACTCCCCCTGCTGGCTAGGGTCCCAGGGCCATAGAAACCCACTCGCAGGCCGCCGCATCCTGCATCTGCTCGCAGTCTTAGGAGAATTCTTCTTGGTTTTGTTGGCTAGCAACTCAGCAGGGCAGTCTCACAGAGCTTCGAGGCTGCAGGCATGACGTCCTTTTTCCTTTTTTCGGCGTGTGAAGGAAGAGAGAGCCCTGGGGCGTCCTCCCTCCCTCCTGCCTTCTCTCTCCTCTCTCTCTTTCTGTCTGTCTCTCTCTCTGTCTCTCTCTCTCTCTCTCTCTGTCTCATTCTCCTCTCAGGCCTGCCTGGGAGGTGGGGTGAGATAGTGTCAGGGTCCCACAGCCCTGACGGGGTAGAGGCCATGCAGGACATACCATGCAGGGTGACAGCAGCATGAAGGGTGCTTCTTATGATCCCAACAAGATCTCACCTGGCCTGGGGCATCGGGCCCACCTCTGTGCCTTCGAGGGAGGTGTCATCTGCTCCCCTCTCACCCCCAGGTGGCTCTGGGCTGAGCTGCAGGTGACCTGAGGGAAGGGAGGCGGTGCTGTGGACCAGCCGAGAGGCCCAGGTCTCCAGGCAGGAAGTCCTGGGCGCCCACTCACACCCGCCCGGAGGACTGAGGGCTGGAAACAGGAGCACAAGTAGTTCCTCTCGGGCGTCCCCTCGAGGGCGTGGGTAGGTGCAGCAGGAGGGACATACATCAACTGTGGGAACCATGAGGGTCTCAAGGCCTGGGAGCAGGGTGGGAGGTGCCGCTTCCAGTGCCTTTGGGCTGATTAGGCGAGTAGGAGGCATTGTCTGGGGTGGAGGGAGGCTTGGGGGAGTGAGGTGGGCCTGGGACTACCCTTCCTGTGGCTGGGACTGTACCCTTCCCCTCCCTCCCCCAACAATGGGCCTTCACCCCAGAAGGAAGCCCCAGTCCCCCTCCCTTCCCCCTGCGCTGTTCTGAAACACAGCAGCCTGCTTGTGCGCTGTGGCCTGGCAGCAGGCAGGGGGAGGTAGGGGCTCAGGCAGGCAGGGAGTGGGGTGGGGCTCTTTCTGAACTTGGGGCTCGATTGCCCTCCTGAACCCAGACCAGAATATCTTCCCCTCTGCCCTCTGGACACCCTTTGGACTGAGAAATACCCCAGCAGCAACTCCCAGGCCAGGCAATGCATGCGCCAGGCTGGGGCCTGCCCTGGTGCCCTGGGCCCCCACTGCAGCACCGCCACCCCACGTCCCTCTGCTTTCGAGCCCTGTGCAAGAGGCGGGAGTGGGTTGGGGTGAAGGCCAGGGTTTGTTGTGGCTCTGATAATGTCAGGGCCTCCTAGGCCAGAGAAAAGAGCGGCTTGCACATTGCTTACATTTTTCTTATGAGGCCACACTGGGAACTGGTCGGGAATAAAAGTGAGGGAGGGTGGGCACTCTGGCCTTGGAAATAGGCTGTTGGTGCCCCTTGCACCCCTGGGGGCTAGGGGAGAGCGTTTCAGTGGGGATCCAGGGCAGAGGGTGCTGTGGGCATGGATGGAAGCAATTGCTGCGTCTCGGCCTGGATATTTCCTGGATCAGGGACCCCCACGGTTGCCCCAGCTCTGAATGAGCCCAACTTCCCCCTCAGAGGAGGTGCAGAAACACGCACAGCCAGGCGACGCTTTCAGGCTACAGTGGCCCCCTTACCCTTGGGGGATACGTGAAGCCCCCCAGTGGATGCCTGAAACCGAACCCTATATATATTATATTCTTTTGATCCGATGACCCAGATGGCTCCTAAGTGACTAACGGGCAACCCGCAGACAGTGTAGACATGCTGGAAAAAGGGACGATCCACAACTCTGGCAGGATGGAACAGGATGGCTTGAGATTTCAGCCCCCTACTCAGAATGGCACACAATTTAAAACTTACACGTTTTTTTCCCTGAAATTTCCCATTTAATATTTTTGGATGGAACTTGGTTGGTCGCAGGTAACCGAAACTGCAGAAAGTGAAACTGTGGATGGTAGGGGCTAGGGCTAGGACAAGGAGGGGTGAGGGAGAAGAGTCACGAGGCTGGTGCCAGGGACCCTGCTCTCTCCCATCAACCCCATCCCTTGGACGTGGGTGGCTGGCAGGGGTGGGAGAGCGACCCGGGCTTGGGCCCCACCTGCTGCATGGCCCTCTCGTCTCTGTCCGCTGAGCCGGAGTCGGGGGTGGGGGGGCAGCCCCTGGCCACCCACATCTTTCCTTCCCGAAATCCCATCCCACCTGGCCTAAAATACCTGCAGTTACTCTTTCTTTCCTTCTGCCCTTCATTGCCCTTTTCTCCCTTTTCTGACCACACTCCAGGTGGCCTTCCCTCAGTGTCCCTAAATGCAGAATGGAGAGGAGTGACACCAGGCAGTCAAAGAGACTTTCAGGAACTGAGGTTGTGTAATAATTCCCGAGGGACCTTGACTGCTCCCTGCTTCTCAGATTGGCAGCAGCCTGTGCCTTGGAGTGTCTGAGTGGGAAGTTCCCAGGTCTCCCTTCACTGCGCCAGGGATATTTCTCCCCATGGCCCTGCGCTGGCGATATCGAACACGTCTGACTTCTTCATTTCCAGTGACTGCGGCTGGAAGCTGTTACGTAGCTATTGCGTCAGCAGCTTCTCTTCCTAACTGATGTTCCAGGCTCCCTGTGTGTCTGTGCTCCTGAGGATGTGATTGCATTTTCCACCAGCCTCTCCCTCCATTTCTTGTTTAAGAAGTGTGTGTGTGTGTGTGTGTGTGTGTGTGTGTGTGTGTGCGTGTTTCTATAGGGAGTCCTTTCAAATAAAGAGACAGTGATATTCCAGAGTAGGACAGCTAGATTTGGGGTGGAAGAAAGCCTTTGTTTGGGTGATACCTGCGAAGGTTCTATTTGGCTCCGGCTGGCTGATATAAGCACAAAGTGGGGGTCAAGGCTCAAGTGAGGTGGATTCCACTGGGGGAAGGTCAAGGCCTGGGCAACAGGTGGACTGGCTTCTAGACCCAGCTCTGGGACAATCACAGGACCTTCTCTCAAGCTTCCTACACTTCGGTTTCCTCATTTGTCACGTGGAGATAACATTATCTGCCTGACCCAACCCACAGGCTGTGGCGTGGAGGTGATACTCCACCCAGGGAGGCCTGCTCACTGCTCCCAGAAACCTCCAAGCTCACTCCACCTCAGCACCCTGCCCACATTCCCTCCTCGGAATGGTCTTTCTAGCCCCCTCCCTTCCTAGATGCTAACTCTTCTTCAAAGACTCAGTCTAATGTATTCCTCTCTGTGGAACCATCCGTGAATACTCCAACTGATAGTGTTGTGTCTCTTCTTTCAACCTCTATTACACTCATAGTTGTCACTACCCAGTGAGCATGTAATTCTTACATCAGGATTTCTCAACCTCAGCACTACGGCCCTTTTGAGCTGGATAATTCTTTGTCATGGGGGTTTCCCTGTGCATTTTAGGATGTTCAGCAGCATCATTAGATGCCAGCAGCACCCCTCCAGCTGGGACAACAAAGATGTCTCCAGACATGGCCAAGTAAATCCTGGGGGCAAAATTGCCCCCAGTTGAGAACTGTTACTTTATATTGTTATTTAGCTATTAATGTTTCACTTCCCTGGCTAGATTCTGTTGAGTGTCCTCACGTGCCTGACATGCCTGGTGCAGTGTCACATGCATCATGCACTCCATAATTATCTGTTGAACAAATCAATGCACTCTTTTCAAGCATTAAAAGTGCAAATAGGCTGTGTGTGGTGGCTCATGCCTATAATCCTAGCACTTTGGGAAGCCGAGGCAGGAGGATTTTTGAGGCCGGGAGTTCGAGACCAGCCTGAGCAACAGTGAGACCCCAGTCTCTACAAAAAATTTTTAAAAAATTAGCCAGGTGTGGTCGCATATGTCTATAGTCCCAGCTATTCAGAAGGCTGAGGAAGGAGGATCACTTGAGCCCAGGAGTTTGAGGCTGCAGTGAGCTATGATCCTATAAGTATATTTAATTCATATACTTTTTTCAAGCTGAAAAGGATTTTCTACATCATCTAATCCAATAGTCTCATTTCTCAGATGAGGAAACTGAGGCCCAGTGAGGATACATAGTTCTTTCATGTGCAAAAGATTTAAACAGTCCATTGTTCTGATGCCTTTAGGAAGATTAAGGAGTTTTGCTTGAGTTCTAGTTTCTTCCAATAATTCCTCTAGACCAGGAGCTCTCAGTCTTAGCATTATTGACATTTGGGGCTGGATAATTGAAGGGCTGCCCCGTGCATTGTAGGATGTGCAGCAGCAGCTCTGGCTTCTACACTCTAGATGCTACTAATACGCCCTTTCTCCCCTTAGTCTCGACAATAAAAGGGTCTGCAGACATTGCCAAATGTTCCATAGAGAACCACTGGTCTAGACATATCTGTAGATAAAATCCCTTCATATGAAATGCTGAGGCCCTCAGGTTATTTCTTTGTAATACGGTTGTTTTAATGAATAGTTTGCTAGCAAATCTCATTTGTAGCCAACAAGCTCCGGAGATAAGACAGAGCCACTCTATAGTGAGTGCCAGGTCTCAGTCACTACTCGAGCCCTCTCATTATGTCATTATGTATGTGTGTTCATTTATTTATTATATTTGCCTGCTTTCAGGAGCCTTTAAAGTGGTCCTAACTCATTTCTTTCTCAGAACACCTGGCCCTGTCTGTGCATTGCTCAGGCATTTGTGCTGTGTGGAAAAGTGTCCTTCCCGGTCAGAACCCTTCTTACATTGTACTCTGATCGCCTGTTTATCTCTCTGTCCCATTGGGCCCATGACAGTAAAAACAATGGACCATCTTGTTCACCATTGTACTCCCAGCATCTAGTTGGCACATGGGAGGCGCCCAATAAACATTTGTTGAATGAATATGTAATAGAAATTATATATTGTATTTAACTGTGGGTCAGAAGTATAGAACTTAGCTACAGCTTATAGTTTATTTAGTTTAGTTTATAATAATCATTGCTTGTGTTTATTAAGAGCCTGCTATGTACCTTACGTGTGTTATCTCACTAATCACAAGACAACCTTATTAACTCCATTTGAAAGATGAGAAATTGGGGCTCAGAGAGAGTTTATGACTTGGGCAATTATATGATAAGAAGCCCCTATTTGGACCTAGGCCCAACTAACTGCAGGACTGAGCCCTAGTCTGCCTTGATATACGAGGGTTTTCTTTTTTAAGTTGAAGAAAATGCGTGTTATGAAAAAACCATGCACGGATTTCAAAATTTTTTTGCACCAAAATAAACTACTAACTTGTTATAACATGTCCAAACAGGATTTAGTCTGAAGCACTAAGAAAGATATGACATCAATTTGAAAAGAGCCCCTATTAGAGGAACATGAATTCTGCCAAAATTCAAAGCAAGAATAAACATTAAATGTATGGTGAAGCGTGAGTGGAAGAAGGGTGAAATCACCGATGCTTTAGAAAAAGTTTATGGGAACAATGCTCCAAAGAAATCAGCAGTTTACAAATGGGAAACTCATTTTAAAAAGGGACAAGATGATGTTGAAGATGAAACCTGCAGCAGCAGATCATCCACATCAATCTGCAAGGAAAAAATTAACCATGTTTGCACCCTAATTGAAGAGGACTGATGATTAACAACAGAAACAATAGCCAACACTGTAGATATCTCAAGTGATTCAGCTTATACATTTCTGCCTGAAAAATTAAAGTTAAGCAAACTTTCCACTCTGTGGGTGCCAGAACCGTTGCACCCAGATCAGCTGCAGACAAAAGCAGAGCTTTCAATGCAGATTTTAAACAATAGATCCTGAAGCATTTCATTGAGAAAGTGTAACAGGAGATGAAACATGCCTTCAGCAGTATGATCCTGAAGACAAAGCACAAAGTAATGGCTACCAAGAGGTGGAAGTGGTCCAGTCAAAGGAAAAGTAGAATGTTCAAGAGCAAAGATTCTGGCAACAGTTTTTTGTGATACTCAAGACATTTTGCTTGTTGACTTTCTGGAGAACCAAAGAACAATGACACCTGCTTATTATCAGAGCATTTTGAGAAAGTTAGTCAAAGCTTTAGTAGAAAAATGCCCAGGAAATCTTTACCAGAGAGTCCTTCTCCATCACGACAATGCTCCTGCTCATTCCTCTCATCAAATGAAGGTAATTTTGTGAACATTTCCATGGAAAATCATTAGGCATTCACCTTACAGTCCTGATTTGTCTCCTTCTGACTTCTTTTGTTTCCTAATCTTAAAGAATCTGTAAAGGGCATCCATTTTTCTCACTGCATTACCATGGGTAAACTCTCAGGACCTTCAGTTCTTTAGGGATGGGCTAAATGGCTGGGTATTATCACTTACAAAAAAGTGTCTTGCACTTGATACAACTGATGTTGAGAAATAAAGTTTACATTTTCTATTTTTATCTTTTTTTTCTTGAGACAAGGTCTCACTCTGT
>CAUYSK010102415.1:0-25224 GCA_963575035.1 Avahi laniger
TGCATACCCAGTAGTGGATTGCTGAATCAAATGGTAGCTCTACTTTTAGTTCTTTGAGGTATCTGAATATTACTCTCCAAAGAGGTTGTACTAATTTTCAGTCCCACCAGCAGTGTACAGATGTTCCTATCTCTCTGCATCCACATCAACATTTATTATTTTGGGACTTTTTGATAAAGGTCAATCCCACTGGAGTTAAGTAATATTTCATTGTGGTTTTGATTTGCATTTCCCTGATGATTAGAGATGTCGAGCATTTTTTCATATGTTTGTTGGCCATTATTCTGTCTTTTTTTGAAAAGTTTCTGTTCATGTCATTTGCCTACTTTTTAACGGGGTTGTTTCATTTTTTTCTTGCTAATTTTCCTGATTTCTATATAGATTCTATGTATTCTTTTAAGGTGGCTCTCATCAGGGCACATCTGCATACTGCAGAAAGGCCTTTGGCTCTTTATGTGGAATTGTTCAAAGTGCAGAATTGAAGCAAAACCTGCTTCCAATCTGTTTGTAGTTGTAGTTATTCATGTTTATATTTTGGCACAGATGAAATATGTGCACATGTGTGTTTGTGTGTATACTGTTAAAAGAGAAACTTTAGATAAATTAAATTTAATAGAGTTTAATTGAGCGAAAAACAAACCATACTTCAGGCAGTCTCTGATCTCAAGACAGATACTGAGAGAATCTAGGGCTGCCATGTGTTGGAGTAACATTTATGTACAGAAATTATGTACAGAAATATTCTGAGGTACAGAAAATTGAAATGAGGTACATAAGCACCTGAACAGCTGTTTGGTTCCAGCTCAGCATTTGTCTTATTTGAGCACGGTTTCAACAATTGGCCTCCTGTGATTGGTTGAAGTTTGGCTGCTGTGATTGATCGGGACTGAGCTACTTGCTACAGAAGCATACTCTTAAGTTTTCAGTTTATCTACACACTTAGTTAGGTTCCTGTTAGTTACATATAAACTGAAGTATGGGAGTACAGAGGCTTTCTCAGGCCAAATTTCATTTGATTGAACAATGCAGACTTACTGCATTTCATAACACTTTGTTGCTATTGTGTTTTTTATAAATTGAAGGTTTGTAGCAACACTGTGTCCAACAAGTCTATCGATGCCATTTTCCCAACATCATGTGTTCATTTCCTGAATCTCTGTCACATTTTGATAATTTTCACATTTCAAACTTATTCAATATTATAACATCTGTTATGGTGATCTGTGGTCAATGATCTTTGATGTAACTATTACAGTTGTTTGGGGTGCCATGACATGAACCACACCCGTATAAGACAGAGAACTTAATTGATAAATATTGTGTGTGTTCTGACTGCTTCATCAGCTACTTGTCGCCCTGACTCTCTTCCTCTCCTTAGGCTTCCCTATTCCCAACAATATTGAAATCAGAGCAATAAATAGTCTTACAATGGCCTCTAAGTGTTAATATGAAGGGAAGAAATCACACATCTCTCACTTTAAATCAAAAGCTAAAAATGAATAAGCTTAGTGAGGAAGACATATCAAAAATTGAGATAGGCATAAAGCTAGGCCTCTTGTGCCAAACAGCAAGTTGTGAATGCAAAGGAAAAATTCTTGAGGGAAATTAAAAATGGTATTCCAGTGAACACACAAATAATGGGAAAGCAAAATAGCCTTATTGTTTATATGGAGAAAGTTTTAGTGGTCTGGATAGATGATCAAATCAGTCATAGCATTCCCATAAACTAAATTCTAATCCAAAAAAATATCTAACTCTCTTTATTTCTATGAAAGCTTAGAGAAGTGAGGAAGCTGCAGAAGAAAAGTTTGAAGCTTATTGGTTGGTTCATGAAGTTAAAGGAAAGAAGCTGTCTCTATAATATAAAAACACAGGGTGAAGCAACAAGTGCTGATGGAGAAACTGTAGCAAGTTATCCAGAATATCTAGCTAAGGTCTTTGATGAAGATGGATACACTAAACAACAGATTTTCAATATAAATGAAACAGCCATCTATTGGAAGAGAATGCCATCTAAGACTTTCATTACTACAGAGGAGAGGTCATTGCTTGGCTTCAACGCTTCAAAGGACAGACTGACTCTTGTGTTAGGGCCCAATGCACCTTGTGACTTTAATTGAAGCTGATACTCACTTACTTTTACTGTTCTGAAAATCTTAAGGCTCTTAAGAATTAGGAAAATCTATTCTCCCTGTGCTCTGTAAATGGAAAAACAAAGTCCAGATGACAGCACTTCTTTTTATAGCAGGGTTTGCTGAATATTTTAAGTCCGTCGTTGAGATCTACTGCTCAGACAAAAAAGATTTCATTGGAAATTATTACTGTTTATTGGCAATGCACCTGGTCACCCAAGATCTCTGAGGAAGATGCCCAAGGAGATTAATGTCATTATGACTGCTAACACAACATCTAATCTATAGCCCATGAATCAAGGAATGATTTAGATTTTCAAATCCCCTTATTTACTAAATAAATTTTTTAAGGCTACAGCTGGTATGGATAGTGATTCCTCTGATGGATCTGGGCAAAGTAAATTGTAAACCTCCTGGAAAGTTTCCCCCATTCTAGATGCCATTAATTCTAGATGCCATATTTTGACCTCTTCCTGTACCTAATTCATGGGAAGAGGTCAAAATAATCAACGTTAGCAGGAGTTTAGAAGGAGTTAATTCTAACTCTCATGGATTACTTTGAGGGGTTCAAGACTACAGTGAAGGAAGTAATGCAGATGTGGTGGAAATAACAAGAGAACTAGAATTAGAATTAGAAACTAAAGATTTGGCTGATTTCCTGCAATCTCTTCAATAGGTAAGGAATTCTTTCTTATAGATGAGCAAAGAAAGTGGTTTCTTGAGATGAAAACTACCCCTGATGAAGATGCTGTGAACATTGTTGAAAAGACAACAAATAATGTAGAACATTACATAAACTTAATTGATAAAGCAGTAACAAGTTTTGAGAGGATTGACTCCAATTTTGAAAGAAGCTCTACTGTGGTAAATGACATCAAATGGCATTGCACTACAGAGAAATGTTTCCTGAAAGGAAGAGCCAAAGAGAAATTTAATTGTTGCCTTAATTTAAGAAATTTCCACAGGACCCTCAAACTTCAGCAAGCCCCACTCTGATCACTCATCAGCCATCAACATCAAGGCAAGATTTTCCAGCAGCAAAAATGCTATGACTCACTAATGCTCATATGATCATTAGCATCTTTTAGTAATGGAGTATTTTTAATTAAAATATGTACATTTTTTAGACTTTGCACACTTAAACTACACTTTACACACTTAATATGCCACAGTATTATGTAAAAGCATCTTTTATATCCACTGGGAAAACAAAAATTTGTGTGATTTGCTTTATTGTGATATTTATTGTAGTCATCTGGAACAGAACCCAAAATACCCCTGAGGTATGTCTAGACTGAATAACTTGAAGATAAATGTATAAATATATCTATATATATTTGCATAGTATGAAAAAAGATTGTAGGTCATAAGATTTGTATGAAAAAAGATTATAGGTCATATGATTTTTAAGTGAATGGAGTTTAAGTAGCTAAAGCCATGAATGAAACAGTAATTTTATACAATTGACGCTTGAACAACACGGGTTTGAACTGCACAATCCACTTATATGCAAATCTTTTTCAATAAATCCCTCCTGTTTCCCCTTCCACTTGCTCCACCTCTTCTGCCTCTGCCATTCCTGAGACTGTGAGGCCAGCCGTCCTCTTTCTCCTCCTCTTCAGCCTACTCAACATGAAGATGAGGAGTGATGAGGATGAAGAACTTTATGATGGTCCACTTCCACTTAATAAACAGTAAATATATTTTCTCTTCCTATGGTTGTCTTAATAACATTTTCTTTTCTCTAGATTACTTCATTGTAAGAATATAGTATGTAACACATTTAATATGTAGAATGAGTGTTAATTGACTACGTTGTCCATGAAGCTTCTGGTCAGCAGTAAGCTTATTAGTAGTTCAGTTTTGGGGAAGTCAAAAGCCATAAGTGGATTTTTTAGTGTGCAGGAGATCATTGCCTTTAACCTCTGTGTTGTTTAAGGGTCAAGAGTATATTCTATGTTTCAACACTAAAGGGCAATATGAAATTCTATGTACAAAGGGGGAAACTGAAGTGTGGAAAGTATAAGGATTCTTTTTATTTTACCAACCATATTATTAGAAAGAACGAGCAAACCTTATCTTCAGCGCATTAAAGGAAAGGTCATTGAGCATCTTTTCATTTTCTTCTTTGCATTTTCCTTGTGTTACAAGTGTCAGTTCCAGGCAAGAGCCTATCACTTGTTCTTTCATTTTTTTTTCTCTCTCTTTCAAGATACTTAGAAATCTAAAAATATCATTTTTTTTTTACGTGGTTATTTCTCAAAAGAGACACCTTTCTACCCTTTTACCCTTCTACCTTACTTTATATCCTGTGGACATATTTTTGCTATGTGATTTTTTAGTTATAGTTGTTCGTTTGGAAGAGGGTTAATATCAATTCCTGACCCTGTGAAATAGGGGTGAGCTAAAAAGCAATGTGCCTTGATATGAGGTACAGTAAAGTCAACTGAAGAAAGTCAAAGAAATTCAGTCTTGAGCAGTTGCAAACTTATCAGCTTGCAAACAACTGATCACATTATAAATCATTTACATGCTTATGTTGCCACTGTAATTTATTTAAATGAAAAACTTTTTAAAAGTTGAGTAGAATCTCTTTCAATACTCAGTAAAATTTCAGAATATACAGAGGTAACATACTTTGTACAAGAATCATACAGCTTAAAAAAATAAAATATTTTTGAAATGATAAGGATTTTTTTAAAATAAAAGATGGATCTTTATGAAGACTAAATTATTGGTATCTACTCATTTCTTCTTACTGTATTTATTAACTATACCGTGAAACTGAAAAAGTGAGAGGAAAAATATACAAAGATAAAAAATTATTAGTATCATATTTCTCAATCATTTCTGAGTTTAAGATAAAATAACGTGCCAAAATGGCATAGGCATAGCCCTAGAATTATAATTTAGGGGTTTTATCCCCACTATATTCTTCTTGTTTTTCCTTGATAGCATCAAACATTAATTTCTAAATTCTCCAGTGCTGCCTGGATATATTATTATACTTATAAGCTTAATTCTGGAATTAAGAACATTTGTAAACATAAAAGCAAATATAAATATACACTCCTTTCTATAGCATGGTAAATGAAACAAAATTATAAATACGTAAATAATTCATAATTTTTAGAAGGGTGTTTAAATGGAAATTATCACAGCGCTTTATTTTCACTTATGAGAAAGTATTTTTTTAGAATAGAAAGTATTAAGACAGTGTCTGGGAGAAGGAAATAAAGTAGCATTTCAGAATATATAACAAGATTGTTGCTAATGTCAGGACATAGGATAAAAACTTGAGTTCCATGTGACAAAACTAGAAAAAATGGATTTAAAAAAAGTTAAACTGGTGGTTGACTATGTAGTGTATGGAAAAAGTAGTCAGCCTCTTGTCTATTACTTTAGTTTTACAGGGGAAAACAATGAATTGATGGAGGAATGGAAGACCAGTCCCCCACTTGAATTGCCAAGACCAGCTGGCAAGAGAACTGGAGTGCTACCTATTTCTAGATTAGCTCTTTGTTTCAGTCAGTGCTACTGGTCTGGGAAATCAGACTGCTGGTCTGCTGTCACCAGTTTTGGTGGAGAAGGTATGGGGTGGAATGTCATCTCCACGCTGTTCTTCACTGTAACCTCGGGGCAGAGGGGATCCCTTGGTGTCTGGCTGTAGGAAGGTGGGTATTTCTAAACTAGTTTTCTGTTCTGTTGGGCCCCTTTCAGAGAACAGGTTTTGCTCAAAATTTATTTTTTCGTCTTTGCCTGTTGGAGGTTCTGGGTTGTAATCTTCTGTAGCTCTTTGTCCAGGAGATATAGGGGATGATAAAGAAACCCAAGGGACCCAGTGTATCATTCAAGTACCACAGTCCCACAGTCCCTAGGCAGTCCACATTCTTGTTTCCATCTTTTAGAGTCTTTCTATACTTTATGTCCAGGGTTTTTTTAACTGTAGTAGGGATAACCTTGCAGAAATGAGTCTACTCCATTTTGGCTGAAAATGGAAGTATACATCATTCCTTTTTGTTATGTTCATTGCATTGTAGGTGCTTTCCCTTTCTCTGACAACTTCCTTTAGAAATGCAGATTTCTGTAACAACTTTTCCTTTTGTGTGGAAATGTATTCTGAGTATGTGCCTGAGAATTATGGATAATAGATACAGCATTACCTATAGTCGAGGATTCATACTATCTTTTTCCTGTGGGGAGCTATTATCACAATTACACTGTAATGATTCAGAGAATAAGAAACTTGACCAATATGTCAGACCTTGATAGTCACCAAGCCTGTATTTTAAACCAGGCTTGTGTTATTCCAGACTTTTTAAATTTGTTTTTAATTTCTTCATTACACTCTCTATTCTCTTTCTTGAATGGAATTACTGCTTTGCATTTCATTGCTGCTAGATCATGAGTTCTCTATGGATGAAAGGATCAGTCTCAATCATTTTTTTTTTATGTCTAGTACTTAACACATACTTAGAATTTAATAGAGTTTATTTCTTAAGTAGTACTAATTTGAGCCCTCTTTTAAAACATTTTTTTAAAAAAGCAAATGTTCTTAAAGAGATTAAGAGGTACACTGGAAAATAATAAAAAGGAAATAATTCTTTGTGGAAGGACTTTTTTCCATATGAGAAAGAAACAGAATGTAAAGCTTCTTATAAAGACAAGGGGAAAAAATGAAATAAATGTAAAATAAGGCCAGCTTATCCTCAGACTACAGAACATGAAGGGAATTATTAAATCATCTTCTTTCAGCTTTATCTGCAGGGAGTCATCAGTTAACTGTGCCAGATGAAGAGTTTGTGATGGAGAACACTTGCTGGATCAAACCCAAGTATGAAAGGTAAGCTTATGATTTGTGACAAATGTTTATCATGTGCTTTCCAACTTAAAGAAAAAGAAAAAACAATCCTAAATATGTCCAGGTTACCAAAGATTTGTTTTTCACATAAACAAATATATCTCTCTAGAGATAAAGAAAGATTTAATATCCAGGTAAGCTTTTATTTTTTTTAAAAAAACTTTTGTTCAATTAGAGGAAGATAAGCAGATAAGTATACTTGAACTTTTAAAAAACTCTGTTTGCAGCTAAGCAAGAAAAAGTGCAAACTTAATTTTCTTTGACCTTTCCCTAAAGAGCATGTGAAACAAAATACTAAACCATATTTCAAGTGTGGTTCTACCTAAAAATTATTTAATGAAAGAGGTGAAAGAAAAAAGATGATAAACATTAGGTCTGAAAATAATAGTGAATATTTGATATATCTAGGTAGTAATTTTCTTCTAGAAAATTCAGTCATGAGCAGCAAGGAGAGAACATTACATAAATGAGATAACTGAAGCCTAACAATTAATGTTCTTTGATATTCAGAATATATAATTTGTAGAAAATAAAATTACCCTAAAATTATTTTTATACATTTTATATATTGATAAAATAAATATTTCTGTATTTATTTTTATGCTTGTAGTTTGCTTATTCTATATTACACAGATATGTATTTGAATATTACAAGTAATATTTTTACTTTTACATAGTAAGCAGGGATCCTGGCTAGGCAAGATGTAAAACTGTTTATGTTAGTGTGGAAAATGGTATCACCCTTTTTTCCAACTAATTAGCTTAAACCATTGATTTATGGAGGGCCTGAGACACTCAGGAGGGATGACTGTAACCATAGCCACAATAATGGCTTTTGTAAAAGAGAGGAATGTCCGAACTCTGGGAGAAGGCAAAGGTCAAGGGAAGACAGGTAGATGGAAAGGAACAGCCTGGTTCAAGTAAGAGATACATTTTTTCGCATAAAGGGAGGAAAAATAAAACTAAAGCTGGGAGTCAGACTTGGTACACGTGGTCTGAAAGTCAGAATGGACTGAGGTTTTAGCAGCATCATGATAGACATTTGAACCCAATAAAACTCAGTTCCTCTGGCTGAGAGTATGCTTGTCAATTAAAAGAAGTCACATTTGACTCATTTTACTGTGTTTTATGGTAATTTTTTTTTATCTCTTCTGTCTTTTTAAGGGAACAAGTGAGGAAAGGGGAGTGGTAGAGAGGACTGGAAACAGGGTTCACAGTGTGTGCTCACAGTATATTAATTTATTCATTTTGCCAGAACAAAGAGAATCTTAGTTCTTTCCCATTGGAAGTACTATTGTTGTAAAAAGAATCACTTAGGTGCTAAAACATAAACATTTTTAGAGTTAAAAATGAATATAAAAATCTATTGTTTTGCTTTCATTTGAGAGTTCTTAAATTTGACTTTTTTTAATAAATGACCTATATAATGAAGGTTTTCTGGAAAAATAGTTACATTTGTGATTTTTCATAATATCATATTAATAATATATCAAATATTCTGATTAAATTTCTAACTTTTCAAATTTTATATATCATAAAACAGTATTTTCAAAGATTGCAAAATTTTTCAGTCACTATATTTGTAGGCAGCTAAAAATTTGTCAATTTTAAAACTAAAATATATCTAACTAGAAAGGATTATAGACATATATTAGTTTCTCCTTTTTTGGAAGTATAACATCAATGTAATATATTTTAAATAGAAAACATTTTCAATTTAAATTTCCAATAATAATTAAGAGTGAAAGTATCAGTGTCCATGAAAAAGGTATGTGTTTCATTTTGCTGAGACTGGAAATTGCAAAATTGAACTCTTTTTAAACATTGTGCATATGACATCTCGCAGTGAAGGTAGCATATTTACAGCAAATAATTCAATTAGGCAGAATGTTTTGGTAAAGCAAAGACTGTGTTATTTGATATGAAGTATTCTTACAAAATTGATGGACACCCCACAAAATAATTTTCATTCAAATTATGTGCAACTGGACCATATTTAAATGATTATTTTGTGTTTGCTAATTAATTACTCTTGGAAAGTCTATTCAGCTCCTATCAGTGTTCCTTTCAACATGCATATTTATTGATAAAATGGAAGAGAGTAAAGAAATAACAATGTGGTTGTACTGATGGAGAGGAAATCAACTGAATGAAAGAAAATCTAAAGAAGAGGCGACTGAATAACCTATTACTCTGTTTTTGCTCAAAACCAGAAGACAGTGCTGGAGACCAGCTTGTTTGGTTGATAAGCAGTTGGTATTTGAAGCCTATATCTAAATGTATACTGAGTATTTTTAAGTTCCAATATAATTAAAATATGCAGCACAATTATGAAGTTTGAAATGACATTAAATGACAGGGGAAGGATCTTATTTCCTAAAAGTCATGTACACTAACATGAACATAGCATGTTCTGGGAGCAGATCAAATTTGAGGGATTTGGCAATCTGCTTTAAGGATTTTAGTCACCCTCCTAAAGTGACAGGAAACAATTGTTCACCTTAAAGAAATAACACATAAGACGTATTTTTTGTTTAATATTTTCTATAAGAGAATTGAATTTCAATTGATTGGGTGCACTAAAATAAATTTGGGAAAACGTTGGAAAGTGAACAGTTTTATTGTCTCTAAAGTTCTTCAAAGCACTAAAATTCCATACTTCTATGATAATCCACCTAGGCTATAGAATCCAGATTTCTGACATTGTAGTTATACTTGTCATTATTCATGTCCTGTCAAAATCTTAAAGCTTAAATAATCCGATATATAACAGTGCTGGGAAAAAGATAATGTATCTTTTCATTCCTTTATTCACTGAGATCATTCTAGAACACTCAAATGTTTGGCAATGCAAATGATAAAAACCACATATGTTGAGAGGTTGATTGGTATGGATTAATTTTATCTCGTTTTCCTCCCTAAATTTGGCAGCTACCTTTGACATCTCCCAAGTTAATCCATCAGGGTTGGAGAACAAATTGTGGCATAGTCAAACACTAAATTTTAATTAACTAAGAATAGCATTGTTTCAATGTCTTTTTGGAATAAACTACAACATACAGAGTGAGGTTTCTGTGGTGGTGTTTTGTTTCATTTCACACAGCAGTCCAGAATAATTGTTTGTCTGTTCCAAATTAGAAATTAGATAACTCATTTTTATCTTTCTTTTTAATAATAGAGAGATTTAGTATTTTTAAAGATAAGTAAGTGAACAAGGAATTCAGTTTGATACATCACAATGAACTAAACTAATCATAGAGTTAAGTAAATCCATAATACATAGCTAGAGTAATAAAGGGATTTAACATGGGGCAGTGGTTTGGTGGCTATGGGGGCCCTCAACAAAGTTATTCTCCAAAAACTGAAAAATTGAGAAAACAAGAAAAGAAACAAGGTAGCAACTACCAACAAAATTAAGTTTCTCTTTTGGTATAAGAGTGAAAGCTTGGTAATATGTATGGCTCAGAAATAGATCAGTCCTGCTGGCACGTGGTGATTTGACCAAGTCAGTCCTGGTAGGGAATTTTCTTGATCATCTCCAAAAATCAGTACATATAGGAAATATGAACTGCTTAATATATATATCAAGGTCTCATAGCTCTGCCTAAAAAGGAGACTAAAATCCAACTAACGCTGCCTAAAATTTAACAGTATCTATAATTTAGGCATAATCTTGGCATATATGATATGTAACATTTTCTTTCTTAAACCTATCACTGTAACTTTGTGGTAAGTATGCCTGCTATATTTGAGGAATTCCCAGGAGTGCTTGGAAAATGTGCATTCTTCAATTATACCTCCTGTGGCTGAATGTAAATTTGCATAAATAGGTATGCCTCAAATGCTTCTTGGAGATTTAGAGGCTGATTGGGAGAAAATCAGCCATTCTTTACCTTCTTACGGTTTAGTGTCGTCATAAAACTTGAAAATTGAGATTTGTTAATTTAACCAACTTTTCAACACTAGTTTCACCATTAAACATCTGCAAAACTACTCTTGTAACCACTAAATTTTATGTGCATAATACATAAAATTTATATGAACATTTATATTTGTATATAAACACACAAATATATAAAATTTATTTTACAGAATTTTCTTAGATTGCAGCTCTCCAGGTCTCTAGAGTTTAAAACAAGAGCTTTTAAATGCCATTAATACAAATTTACCACATCCTAAAGATCAAACTCTAATCATTGAATCAAAAGTCAGGCCAGCTCTGTGTCCCTTCACTCTCAGTGAAACTTGGAACAAGCCTTTCTTTGTTTTAAGTGCATTCTATATTCACAGAAGATTTTCCCCCAAAGGTTAACAAACCTGGGAGTGAATTCAGACAAGCTTTGGTTGAACTCATCCTGAGTATTCAGCAATTTCTTCCAAGAACAAGTTGGAACCTGGGATTGTACGTTATGTGGTTACCCCCCGTTAAAATTCCAGTTACTGATTGATTTAAAACCTGGAAGACTTCAGTGGAAGATTTTCTCTATGTGTTTGGACAAATCTTCTCTAGGAAAGATATAATTTAAATCAAATCATTTCACATGATGATTGAAACCACTAGTCAGGAAGACTCGTAATCAATGCTTAAGTAAAAAAGTGAATATGTGTAGCTTGATATAACTTCACTGTATTTTTCTCATAGTTCAGATGTAGATGTTTTATGTTAGAAGGTACAGACTTTGTTGTGAAGCAGTGATTATGTTGTTTCACATCACATCTGTCATTACAATAGAAAACCGTTTGGTGGGTTTAGACATGGCTGTGATGTATCCACTCATCTCTTAGTGCTTATGTGGTACCAGCACACTGAATAGATAGTTACAAAGGTGATTATATTTTTATTCTTTATTTCCCCTTACAGATTCTGGGGTAACAGAGGGAAGGGTATTTGTGCATTATTCTTATTTCTTTTATATAGGTACCATACAATAAATGTTTGTGATCGAGATGAACCTTTTTATTAATATTTTCTTTGTGTTACTAAGTGCCTATAATTGAAACGATTTTCACATCAAGTAGTTTTTAGATTTTTATTTTTAATTTTCAATGAATGTTTGTTTCTATTTAAAACAACATATCTGAAAGCACATAATTCGATGTCTTTACTCAGGGTTGTATCTTTAGTGCCTTGCATAGTTTTCAGCACATAGTTGTTGTTAGATAAATATTTAATGAGTAAATTGAACAAATATATTCCAATATTTCCTTTTTGTATAACTCCCTGTTTATAAATAAATGACATTAAGATGTCTTAATGTATTTACAGAGCAGATGTTAGCATTTAATGGTGGCTCATGCTAAGCTATGAAAAATAAATCTGAAAACAGTTACCTAGTAACTTAAAGATTTGTTTCTTTTACCATCAACATGGGTATGAATATTTTGGGATGACAGGGATTATTCTTCTATACGATATTGACTCCAATTGATAACCTTCTAAAAAGATGAAACGTAAGACATTGCATCAGGTAGTTTTCTAAATGTTATTTGCCAGTTAATAAGTTCTATATAAAAGTATTGGCCTCTCAAAATTTATATTTAACTTTTGTCTCAAACTTCTTAAAAAAATATTGAAAGCTGCATTTTTTAATTTAAAAAAAGCTTTGGCATGAAACAATCTTTTCTTGGTCGTCAAAAGTAGATGGACTATAAACAGTATAATTACATTTAAGCTGTATATACACACATATACATGAGTTGGTACACAAAAAATATTTTTAGCACTATGTTGACAGGAATTACTTCTGGGGATCAGATTTATTGAAGAATGTTGTTTAACATAATAGATTTCTGTAATACATGAAATTTAAGAACTTTGTATGGCTTTCGACATTCACAAAAATAAAATTTAAAGAGGATAAAATTTGAGGCAATAGTTCTTTATTATGATGCATATTTTAACCACTTGTTGCAGAGCAAAAAAATTATGTCCAAAACCAAAAATCCCCAAAATTTTTGACATTAAAAATTTACCTTCAAAAAAATTAAAAAAATATGAAAATAGTAACTAAACCATTATCTTTCAGGAAACCAGAATGTAATTAATATTTCAAAAGATAGTAAAGTAAAACATATTATTAATTTTAAGCTTTTGAATGTCAAAGAATAGTGACCATAAATATGAAATCTGTTTTGAAACTACTATTCGAAAATAATGAAACATTAACTGAAATTACAGCCAAATATGTGCCCTTTTTCATACATGCAAAGAGGATACTCAACTTCAATATGAAAAGAACTGTGCAAAGTTCAATCTCATCTACAAGTGAATCCATTTAATCAAGCTTGACTCTTTGTTTATTTAACATGGCCTTCACAATAATGTTCCATGAAATTCTAAAATATTTCATACTTATTTGACCAAACTCATCACAGCAGTCAGCACAAAAGATTGCCTTCCCTAAAAAGTTTCTCAAAACATTTTCAAGTAAGTGTTATACGGAGAGAGAGAGAGACAGAGAGAGACAGAGAGAGAGAGAGAGAGAGAGAGAGAAGAGCATGGCAATAAAACTTTTGAACAAAAATTAGTAATGAAATTGATGAAGGCTTAATAACTCAACTGTATTAGAAAAATATTCAGCATTTCATCCGAAAGACATAACACGCTTTACTAATTTAGTTCAATCAAATTGATATTTGTACTTCAGTTGAAATTTTAAATTTTACATTTTAAATTTTACTCATAAGACTTAAATCTTACTTTCAGGGTTTTACCTAGATGAGATATTGATATCCTCGGTTGAATGACAATAAAATGTATATATTCATTTATATAACAAATAATATAACAAAGATTATATGACTGTCTCATTTACAAAACCTAAAGCTAAATTTCTTCATAGTGTATTTTTATTATTTTAATAATAATGGCCAACCTATGAGGAAGATATCTCCATTTTACAGATGAAGAAATGCATCCAAATTCCTGTGGCTTCAACATTGATAGTATGTGAACCTAGGCAGCAGTCTGGCTCTTCAGTACAATCAGTAAACTATCACATTATGAAGCTGCTTGAGTTATTTATAATGCACTGGAACCTCTACTCTTGGACCCAAAAAACATTTTAGTAATGGTGTGTCTATAATGTGGTTATTTGCATAGTATAAGTCCCAAAGAGTCTTCCTCATGCACCTTCCTAATCTTTCACTTCCATGTTATTCAGTGTCCTGAAATTTATAATAACTATTGCTTATGTTTCTTCACAGTTTAATGACCCAGATATGCTTCCTTAGTCATTATTCTTTAATCTAGTCCATTTCATTATTCATTTATAAATACCCCTATCTATCCCTTTCTTTTAGTTACCATTACAGTCATGAATTTCTTAGTAACAGAGATATGTTCTGAGAAATAAATTTTTAGGTGATTTTATCATTGTATGAACATCATAGAGTGGACTTACATGAACCTAGTAGTGTAGCCTACTATACACCTAGGCCAAATGGTATAGCCTGTAAGCTCCTAGGTTAAGACCTGTACAACATGTTACTGTACTGAATACTGTAGGCAATTGTAACACAATGATTAGTATTTGTGTCTCTGAACATATATAAACACAGAAAAGTTGCAGTAAAACTATGGTATTGTACTATTATTAGACCACCGTCATATATGTGGTCCATTGTTGGCCAACATGCCATTATTCAGTGCATGACTGTAATTTGTTGAAGAATGCAGACTATTTGCCTTGTAGAGTCTTCCAAAGTCTGAATTTTGATGGTTGCATGTCTTTATTTCTCTGTATTTCTTGCAAATTTAAAGATGAGCCCATAATTAAAGTCATTTTAATCTGATCACTTTGACAAGACTCTACAGAGTTTAGTGTTCCTTCATCAGGAGGCATATTATATCTGGTTATCTCACTTGTTACGGTGTTAGCATCTATTCTTTTTAATTCCTAGATTCATGCATTTAGTATAAGCTGGAAAATGGTATTACTTTAGGTTTTTAATTAGATGGAATACTTTTAAAGAGATATTTTATTTTTCTTCCAATATTTGGTTACTCAGTGGTATAGTACATCTAATAATGATAATATAAATGTTTTGCCTTTACTTACAAGTTCTCAAGAAAAAATAATAAATTTGTTCACCTTAAAAATGAATAAGCAGACTTTTTCTCCACAGTATCATGATAATGTCACAGATTTAAACACAGTTTTGATCAGTTTTGCATTCATATTTTTCTGGTATGCTTTTGTTTACTGTAGGTGTATTATTGTAGGCTACTTATTCTCTTTTTCCTTATAATAATTTTTTATGAAGTTTGGGCCTTAACTCCTTTATATTGCTTGTTGTTATGTCAAATTAGTTTTTCTGGATGTTTAAAAGGAGGCTAGTTCAGGGTAGCTTTTCTAATTTCACAGAACAATTTTATCTCCTGTTGTTTTTTGTAGTTTTAAAAACTATGATGATTTATTCCTGAAATTTCCTAGCTTTGTTCTGCTTCCTCATTTCCTCTTGAAATTCCCTTCTGTTTTCCTCTATATTCTCCATCCTACTTATTTTTTATTTTATTCCTATTAATTGATTCTCAGTGTAAAGCCATGTCTTGGAAAGAAATTCTTGCTGATCTGTTTCAAAAGGTTACAGATAATAGACTATAGCAAATTCCTTAGACCTAACTAGGACCCATGCACCCATCTGTTAATAAATTGGTCAAAACTCCCTTCATTTTCAACTATTGCTTTAAAATAGGCCTCTTATACTTTCTTGTTGGCGCTTTGATACTAATATCAATCATTATTTCTTTGATGATATTTATTTATATTCTAAGCTATTGATCTGCCTCTTGCATTAATTTTTAAGATATATGGCTTAGTTTTTTAATAAACAATATTCTTAAGTATGTTAATTTCTTTTGTCACAAAATAACACAAATATCAGAAAATCTTCTATTTTGTATTTTATATACACAACTTTAAAAAATCACTGGTTTCTTATTTCTTTACTGTTAATGTAATCTCCATGCCAAGTCTGACAGCAATGTAATTGGGTGATAAAATTCACCATTTCAACAAACTAAATGAGAAATATAGCAAATCATCTCAATAAATACAAAAAAGTGGGAAAATTAAACATCCATTTATTATAAAAATTCTCAGCAAACAAGGAATAGAAGCTTTCTTTAACCTGGTAAAGTGTATCTACCAAAACAAAACAACACAAAACAAAATAACAACAACAAAAAAAACTACAGTAACCTCATATGCTATTGTGTTAGACTGGATGCTCCACCTAAAATTGGCAAGAAGACAAGGATGACTAATCATACCACTTCTTATTCACATTATAATAGAGACTCTATATTTTACAATAAAAGTTAAGAAAAACAAGAAAAGGCATACAAATTGAAAAAGAAGAAATAAAACTGTCTCTATTCACAGACAACATGACTGTCTGCATAAAAATTCCTAAAGTTTCTACTAAAAGCTCAGTATAAAAAAATAAATATTGGATTCTTTTTCAATAAACAAATGGAAATTTAAAAAATTACAACTGGCAATAGCAACACACACACAAATGCAGAAGTATAAATCTTACAAAATATGTGCAAAATTATAGGCTAAAAACCGCAAAATTCTGAGGAAAGCGATTAAAAAAGATTTAATTACCAGAGAAATATATACCACATTTATAGATTGGAGGATTTGGTGTTGTTAAAAATATCAACTATTCCCAAATTCATCCTTGCAAATTACTCATTTTTGGTACAGTTGAAAGCTGATTCTAAAATTTACATGGCAAATCAAAGAAATTAGAATTGACAGGAAAATTTTGAAAAAAAAAATTAGAAGATTCACAGTACCTGTTTTCAAGAACTACTATTAAGCCACGACATCCAGGAAAGTATAGTGTTGGTGAAGGATGAGACGCACTGGATGTATTCTGTGGCACTGCAGTCCCCTGGCTGCAGCACATTACCAGTCCTTGACCTATTAGGGAACAGGCCATGCATTCACCGCTTGAGCTCCACACCACACCCCCACCCAGGACACCCTCCTCACCCCCATCCCCAGTTCATGGAAAAATTGTCTTCCGCGAAACTGGCCCCTGGTGCCAAAAAGATTGGGAACAGCTGCTGGGCGGCACTTGATAAAATTGCTTACCAAATATATTAATCAACATAGGGTCCAACCAACACTTCTCAATTATGACTAATTTTTTCATTTTTAATTATTATGGGTTTATAATAGTTATATATCTTTATAGGGTACATGTGATGTTTTGAGACAGGTATACACTGTGGATTAATCAAATTAGAGTAACTGGAGTATCTCTCACCTCAGGCATTTAGCATTCATTTGTGTTAGGAATATTCCAATTTCACTCCTTTAGTTATTTTAAAGCATGCCCTAACTTATTGCTGATTCTAGTCACTTTGTTGTGCTATCAAATATTTTTCATTCTATCTATCGAACTATATTTTTTCACCCATTAAACATCCCCACTTAATCCCCCACTTCCCATACCCTTCCCAGGCTATGGTAACCTTCATTTTATTCTCTGTCTCTATAGACCAATTGTTTTTAATATTTAGTTCCCACGTGTGAGTGAAAGCATATGAGATTTGGCTTCCTGTGCTTGGCTTATTTCTCTTAACATAATTTGATTGTTTTCTTTTCTCTCTGTCTCTCTCTCTCTCGCTGCCTTCTTTCCTCCTTTGTTGCTCCATCTTCTTTTTTGAATTCTATAATTATTCCTCATCATGGTTTTGAGTTAGAAAAACATGGGATTGATGCTGAATTTCTGTAGTCTGCTTTTCTTGAAAATTACTTAAATCTTTCAAGATTCAATTTTCTCAATTTTGAATTGAAAGTGCCAATATTTACCTTATGAGTTTTGTTGTATATATAGTGAGAGAAGGAATCTGAACTTTTTGTTTTTATTAAAATAATCGTATTTAAATGATCATCATTATAAAATATGTTCATACTCTTCAATCTAAAAGCAAATCCAAATCAAACCAAAACAAAATTAAATACAAGGAAGGCTAAGGCTACTTGCATAGTAAATATAAAATACTTGCATTGCCAATTCAAGCTCAGAAAATAACCATCCCTATTCCATCTTACCAATGATCTTTTTTTTTTCCTCTGACCAGTAGAGGTTTTCAAGCAAAGCGTAATTCTTTAGCATATCATCGTGTGGCTCTGAGTATATGTAGTAAGATATTTTTTTTGCAATGGATGGGCTCTAGCTGAGACTTCTTCACTCTACCTCTTTTCTTATCTTTTTCTCCAGTAACTTGAGTAAAATAATGTTACTACTGCATACTTACATATTTCAGGCTGTTTATCAAAAATTCCTTGTCTGATGTTTCTAAAATTTTTCACTGGTTATATTCACATGAGTCATACTTTTTACTTATACAAATACCTTAGCATGAAAGTAGGACATTACTATTATTAATATAATTATTATGATATTTGGTGTTATATTAAAGTCCAATTATCACCAGTTATCACAATAGTCAAATTATTCATTTCTCACATCATCTAGAATTATTCTAGCCTATTTCCACTGATTCTCAAACATGTTTTTCCAGTTTAAAAACATACTTTTCATGCACGTCTTTTAAATTCTATTGCTCAAAAATCTAACGTGAGCATTATGCTCTATCTAGAATAGCTTTGTTTCTCCTCTAACTTAATAGAAAACTCTCACTGAATTTTATATTCTAGCTTAAAACTCATTTCTTTACTTTCAGTTTTCAGTAGATCGGTTTTTATTTTCTACTTTGCAAATGCTTATGTGTAAGTATTTTAAGGTTGGGTGTTGCTGTTTTGTCTCTTGGGATTGATTGTAAACATCTTGATGGATGGAATTGGGTTTTCTAGCTTTTTCATTTTTCTAAAGTTTTTAGTATTTAACACACAATTTGTATTTAATGAATCTTAAGAGAGTCACTGACAAATTGATGTAAGCTTTCAGTCACTAAGACATCCATGACTATATTTTAGAAAACATTTCTGTGGAACATCTATTCATCCATCATGCTATTTTTCTCTTGGTATTGCAAACTGCAAATGATTCCCTGCTATTAGCATATATACCTGCACAGTATCCCTCATGAATTTCCTTTGCTACAGCCTTTTCCCCATATCTGTCATTATGCTTGCATTGTGCATTTTAATGCATAATGGAAAATCTGTTTGCACTGTGAACAGTGGCATAATGTATTCTTCAGGGTGATAAGTTATGTTTCATGTAATGTCAGTTCCTCTCTCTGATTTTACTCTGTTCTCAGTAGATGTGTTTCAAATTAATAGAGCATTAGTCCCTAATCAAGGAAGTATTTAGGAAAATGTTTTTAATTAAAAGGAACTATGGGGAGGAATAAATAGCGTTAGATGTTTTTTGTGTTAATTTGACATAATACATTACCCATGTATCTCTGTGCATTATTAAAGATTAGACCATTAGTATTTCTGCAAGCCCAATATAAAAATAAAAGCAAATGGAAAGAAGCAGAAATAATAGAACATTAAAAAATAAAAGCTTAAAATCACAGAGGCTGCGATGAAAACCAAATCATAAAGTATATACTTGTAAAGACCCAAAGCAATTATGTAATGAAGCCATCGACTTGCTTACAAGCAAAGAACACCACAAGATAGATGCATCATTTGTTTTTAATAACAGAGACTGTGTGGGCAACGTTTGTAGTGTTATCATCTTTGCCATTAAGAAATTCTTTCACAAGTCAGCTTCAAAGAACAATAAAGTCAATCTTTTTGTTTGTTTATTTGTTAAAATATACTCATCCTATTTATAGAGTTCCAAAATATGCATTTTGCATCTTAGGCAAGAAATATAAAAGCCCAAGTTCTAACTCCAAGGATTTCATAGTTAACTTGTACACATTAACAAAAATTAACATTATATGAACAGGCAAAAGAAGACTCAGATCTGCCACATACCACCTGTATAGAAATGCAATCTTATATTGTCAGAGAATGTGTGAATTAGTTACGCCAGAGGCTGAAACAGGAGGATTGCATGAGTCCAGGATTTGGAGGATGCATTGAGCTACGACTGGGCCACTGCACTCCAGTCTGAGTGACAGAATGAAACCCTGTCTTATAAAAAATGCATTCCATATATTGTATATACATGGTATATACGTATTGTATGTAGGCTGTGCGTGTGTGTATGTGTGTGTGTGTATGTATAGATTACAAGAGCTATATATATTTTCTCTTACTTAGGTAGCTTTTGGATATCATAGAAGGCAGGTAGATTGAAAACATTTTATTTATGCTTGGATACTACTGAGATAGAGCATAAACAAAATGGGAATCAAATAGCTATTATATTCAAATATTTAAGTATCAGCCTAACTGTTGCAAGGAAATTAGAAGAAAAATATTTAGAATAAAAATGTATTTTATTAACCAACTTTCAGTACTCTGTGTTTCTTTTGATAATAATGTACCCAAAAGTCTGCTAAAGTTCAGTGACGGAAAATTTCTCAAAATATATATGCATGTGAGCTGGGCTGCTTCAACATTGAGAACAAGTGTAGGTGACGACTTGGTTTGGTTAAGGTAGCTATCACTTTAGTTTACTGTCAAACCTGCAACAAGCTGTGCAGAGGACAAACACAAGGTTAAGAATACAGCAAGCAGGCTCACTCATGCCTTGTTTCCTTATCCCAGGGATGCCTCAGTAACTCTGGAGGTTCAGCAGTGTGCTTGTTGTGAGCAATCCATTCATGAATGAAGAATTCCAAAACAAAAAAGTTTACTTTACTACAACAAAAGAAAATTCTTGCTGTGCCTAAAAGTTACATACAGCCGCATTTCAATTCTTAAATCAAAACTTGCCCAACTGCAGATTTCAGTACAGCTGGCCTGGCCGTAACTTATCACAAGGTGAGAGTACGAATATGGCACCAAATACCATATTTTTCATTGATTCATCTCTCCTACAACCTTTCCCCCTGCCCCACTTTGAAGAAACTGAAAAATTTTATAAAAATTTTTTTAAACTTTATGTTTTACATTAATATAATTTTATAAAAATCACTATTAAGATAAACTGCCACTAAAATATTATCCTCAATAGCAAAATATCAAAGATAGTAAAAAGAAATTCTAAAATATGTTCCTCAGGAGACTGCCCTCTCAAAAGTATTTCAGTGGTAGAAATATTAAGAAAATACAGATTACATACTGCTAAATGTCTTGGTTATAAAGCTCAAACAAGATTTCAGACTTCTTCAGAAAACGTAAAAAGCTGAAAAGAATATTGCTACCATCCTTGCAACAGAGAGCTGAGGATACAGGGCAACCAAATAACCCCAGATCTGTAAAAATACAAGTCCCTCCAAGGAGAAAAGGAAGACACAAATTTGCTTACCTGGAGCAGATTTTGCCCAGCGCCATAAAAGCTGGTAAAGAGAATTTGGCTAAAATTTTAATAAATTGTCAGAGTCTCAGTGTGGGCTAGCATGAAAATTTAGGACTCCTAGGAGCTACAGACACAGGTGAATGAGCTTCCACTCAAGGAATTTTCTCCATGGACCTCTCCAAGTGCCCATAAAATACCTTTAGACAAAAAGGGTCTTAAGAAAATCTCCCTCCTGGTACAAGCCTTGGGCACAGAAATAGCAGCTTTTGTCTGAAAGGCACAAAGCCCCACCTAAATTCATCTCCCCTGTCTCCCCAAGGAACCTTAACATGCTTGGGGAAAGACAGCAAATACTGTCATCGCTGTGACACTGACAAAAGCCCATTATAGCCGGGGAAGGAGAGCAGAAAAAAAATCCTCTCTCTCAGGAGGTGAGAAAGGAGTTGTACAAGTATATCCTGGGCCCAGACAATTGAAGTCCAACCAGGAGGGGAAAAAAAAATCACTGAATTCTTCATTCCTGAAACCCAAACATGATGCCTGCATAAGACTCAGGCGAAGTAAAGTCAACAGAGAATATCGTCCCCTCTTCTCGCACATCCCACTATGAGGCCAATAAGCATGGAAAAGTCAGTCACAACGATCTTTAAACAAAGGGACGAGAGACAGGAGCACAGTATAAAGGAAGAATTTAGCACTTAGTGTGGAGCCGACATTGACAAGAATCCTCTGCAATATAGTTCCCATCCAAAATGCAGGTTAAACCAGAGAAATTTAAAACCTACGGTGCATGATAATAATGCAGTCCAGACACAGTCCAATTTCTGACAAGCTTCACCCAAACCACACACAAATGCCTAGCAGAACAATTGGCAAGTCCATTTCTGGGCATAAAGCTCCGTACTTCAGTTTTTACTGTCCTGTACAACAACATGGATGAATCTCAGATGTTTTATGCTAAGTGAGAGAAGGCAAGATACTGTAGGATTCCATTTACATGGTGTTCTGGAAAAGGTAAAGTGATAGTGAAAGCAAATAGATCAATGGTTGCCAGGGCCTGAAGTTGGGGGAGGGGTTGACTACAAGGAGAAGTGGGTCAATTTTGTTCTGTATCTTGATTATACTGTTGATTTCACATCTGTATATGTTTGTCAAACTTGTAGAACGGTACACTAAAAAGGGTGAATTGCACTCTTTGAAAATTTTACTCTAAGAAAATAAATATAAATTAATCCTAAATACATCCTAACTTAATAACAGGATAATAATCCTAACTTAATAACAGGATATTTAAATGAAAATAATACAGTAAATGCATATGAAATTTTTATCTAACTCTTGATTTTTAGATGTCAACATGCGGGATAAAAAGCTGGGTTTTAGAATTGAGGATACACTGAGACTATCTCCCTTCTGAAGCAATGCAAAACACATTAGCATATTAAACAACACTGTTCTGAATAAAGAAAAACTAGAGAATCTGCACTCAAATGTTTATAGGAGCACAGTTCACAATGGCAAAGATGTGGAAACAATCCAAGGACCCATCAATACATGAGTGAATTAATAAAATGTGGTATATGTACACCATGGAGTACTACTCAGCCACAAAAAATTGTGAACTAATACCTCTTGTGTTATCCTGTATGGAGCTGGAGCCCATTCTACTAAGTGAAGTATTACAAGAATGCAAAAACAAGCACCACATGTACTCACCATCAAATTGCTACTAATCAATCAACACTTATGTGCAAATATGATAGTAACATTCATCTAACATTCATCGGGAACTGGGCAGATGGGGAGGGGGGAGAGGAAGGGTAAATTCACACCTAATGGGATCCATGCATGCTGTCTGGGGCATAGGCACACTTGTAGCTCTGACTTGGGAGGTGCAAAGGCAATTTATGTGACCAAAGAATTTGTCCCCCTGTAATATTCTGAAATAAAAAAAGTATTTTAGAGAAATACAATTTGTTTATATAAATTGTCATTAAAGGAAACAAGATAGGGTTCCTATTGCACAATATATAGTTCAGTTGAGAGAATTAGCCAGTAGAAAGTTGTTCTGTCATTATTATCCTTGTTCATAAGGCTATCATAGTTGTGTGAAAATAACCCCGCAAAACTTGAAGACATAAATCTCAGGAAGTTGTGCTACTGAAAGATCCTGTTGGAAATCACTGCATGATCAATGCCAGACAGGGATAGCTACGTAAATTGTGTGGTACACTGAAAAATAAAAAATGTGGGGGTTCTTTTTCAAAAATCAGGGAAATAGGAGTATCAGTGAAAGTACAAAAGCACTAAAAAGACAGAGGGTTCTGGGGAAATGGTGGAGTAAATAGTCCCAAGAATTTGTCTCCCTACTTAGACAACAATTGTGCTGGCAGAATCTGTCTGATGTAAATATATTGAAACTCTGGAGTCTATTGAAGGCTTGCACTTCTGGGAGAGGGCATGAATGGTAAATTGTGGTTAATGTTGGACAATTTCACCTCTTTTCATAGCAGCAACTACTCATTTCCCACCACTAGCCCCATAGCAGGCAGCTATGCATGTATGCCTGAAGCAACCTGCACACAATTTGCCGAGCCAGGGTGGGCAAAAAAGGACTCTGCCTTCCAAATATTAGAGTCTGTGCTCTGATTGCTGCTTGCTACTTCTGATCACAGAGTTGCAGACATAAAGGTAGGCAGCCATCATGTTGCACCTCCCCCAAAAAATAAACCCTGGCATATACGATCGAATGATGTATGACAATGTTACCAAGACCAGCCAGTGGGTAAAGGACAGTCCTTTCAGCATATGGTTCTGGGAAAACTGGATATCTACATGCAAAGAATAAAGTTGGACTCAGCCTAACACATATACAAAAATTAACACAGAATATATCAAATGTACCTAAATGTAAGACCTAAAAGTATAAAATGCTTAGAATAAAACATAGGGCAAAAGCTTCGTGACATTGGATTTGGTGGTTTCTTGTATGTGACAGCAAAGGCACAGGCAACAAAAGAAAAAAAGACAAATTGGATTTTACAAAAATTTTTTAAAAACTGTACATTGAAATACAATATCAAAAGTATAAAAATGTAACTCACAGCATGGGAGAAAATATTTACAAATGATCGATCTGATAAGGAATTAATATTTAGAATAAATAGAGAACTTCTAAAATTCATCAGTCAAGAAACCAAACAACCAGATTCTAAAATGGCCAAAGGACTTGAATAGACATTTCTCCAAAGGTGATATGTAATGAAAAGGTACTCAATAGCGCTAATCATTAGGAAAATGCAAAGCAAAACTATGATGAGCTACTAATCTACACTCACCAGAATAACTACTATAAAAATATAAAATAACAAGTGTTAGTGAGGATCTGGAGAAATTGGAACCACTGTACATTGTTGTTAGGAACATGAAATGTTGCAACCATTGTGGAAACAGTATAGCGATTCTTTAAGAAATTAAATGTAGGCGGCTGCGTCGAGCTGCAGGAGAAGATGGCGGTCTCCACAGGAGTTAAAGTTCCTCGTAATTTTCGTTTGTTGGAAGAACTTGAAGAAGGACAAAAAGGAGTAGGCGATGGTACGGTTAGCTGGGGCCTTGAAGATGATGAAGATATGACACTTACAAGGTGGACAGGCATGATTATTGGGCCACCAAGGACAAATTATGAAAACAGAATATACAGCTTGAAAGTAGAATGTGGATCTAAATATCCAGAAACTCCTCCATCAGTTAGATTTGTAACAAAAATTAATATGAATGGAATAAATAATTCCAGTGGGATGGTGGATGCACGGAGCATACCAGTGTTAGCAAAATGGCAAAATTCATATAGCATTAAAGTTGTACTTCAAGAGCTAA
>CAUYSK010102418.1:0-26459 GCA_963575035.1 Avahi laniger
GCATTTCATTCGGGTGCAGGTGTCTTTCTTATACAGTATCATTTGCACCTCTTGTATACTCCTGGATAGAGCTGGAATGCATTCCACTAAGTGAGGTATCCCAAGAATGGAAAGACAAACACCTCATGTACTCACCATCAAATTGGCATTAACTGATCAACACATAAGTGCACATATATGAATAACATCTATTGGATGTTGGGCAGGGGGTGGGGGGAGGGGAAAGAGGGAGGAGGGGACGGGTATATGCATACACAAAGAGTGCAATGCGCACTACCTGAAGAATGGACATATTTGAATCTCAGACTTGGGGGAGGCAAGGGCAACATACGTAACCTAAACATCTGTACCCTCATAATATGCTGAAATAAAAAAAAATAAGGGCATTTCAAATGCACTTGAAAGGGTAGAGATAATTGTAAAAGATGGTGATGAATAGAGTTCATTCTTTGCAGGGCAAAAGAAACAAAGAAAAAGGGAAGAAAGAAAAATGTCTGGAGGTGTGGAGTGTAAGGTGTATTTGGAGAAAGAGTAGGAAATAGCTGCAGTTAGTTTGATGCTCTCCTAAAAAGGGCTTTAAGTGTGAAAGTGAGCTGTGCTACTTATACTCCATTCTGCAGAACACCGAAAATAAAATCTTTAGAGCTAATGGATATTTTACTAGAAATATGTTAGGGAGATTAGTCTGGCTGTTTTGGGTAGAATTAGCAGAAGGTGGTCAGGTTGTTTAACCATCCTGAGCGTTGGCTTCAAATACAGGGATAAAAACTCTTTGCATCTTATACAGTTAAGAATTAAGACTAAATGTGATTATATTTTTTCTATTTTTGTGAAATGCTCTTGGAAACAACTTTTAAAGTAAATTACTGATAACAGCTAACTTTTTGTCATGCATCATAAAAATAAAACACTCTAAAATATTGTAATTTTTTCTGGTTGATAGGGATTCTGTGTACAGTATTCAAAAATGTCTGTCTAATTAGCTATAGAAGTATACAAAACCAAATTAATTACAAATATACATTTTTGTCATCCATATCTAAATGACTATGCATTCCATTAAACAAAAGAAGCCCAGCTGCAAAAGTCAGCATATAAGTGTCTAAATAATAAAATAGCATAGAAATAATTCCACAAAACTGAGTATCACAATGGATGGCTGCATTCATTATTCATGTCATAGAACAATACTTAACACATATCGATACAATTCTCCTTTAATAGTGAATCCCCCAAGCAAAGTAACCATTCCATTTTGCGTAGAGGAGAAATTCCATTTTACAAAGTTGGCTGCAGAGCCTCATACATATTTTATAGCTAGTAATAGGTATTTTCCCAATATAAATTTCATGTTCCAGTGTAAGAGGCAGTTTTCAGCAGCTGTTGCATAATTTTTAAATTACAAAGACCTTAATCTTCATGATGTGTAAAAAAGTAAGTGATAAAACATAATGAAAATAAAAACAGTTTGGAAATAGCTATGTCTTCAAAAATTAACAATCTGAACGCTTTACTATTTTGACAATTGTAATAGAAAGCTTATATTTCATAAAAATTTTCAAATTATGTCAGCGTACAATCCTTGTATAATAATGAAGAAGAAAGAAATGTTATTTTGACCTTCTAAATTATCGCTTTTGCAAATGCCCAACTGAGAATGGAATTTGTTTATGCTAGTTTATGATTTTGTCATTTTTAGATCATTCTATTGGGTAAATAGAAAGTACATTGAATTTTAGCTTTGTGTCCCTCACACTGAACCAAATATTTAGCATAAGTCGCTACATATATTTTGGGGTCTCTGTTTTCTCATTTGGAATCTAGAAGATTAAATTAGTAATTAAATAGCCCATTGCAGCTCTAAATTTCTCTAATGTTATAGATAAGGCCTTATGTATTTTATATGTGAGATAGTTCTACTTTCTTTTACCATGCTTTGTTTTATCCTATTAGTACAAACCTGGGCCAGAGAGTGAATGAGGTTAAAACTGTGGTTTCAATTTTGTGAACAGAGACAAGAGCAGTCATTGGGAAGATTCAGGATTCTACTTACTTGGAATCTAGAAAAGACAAAATTACTAATTCAAAAACTCAAACACACATTGTACTAACATTTAGTGAGCACTATATTTTTACACATAGAATATTTGCTAGATTTTAGGACATATTATTTTCTACCTATTTTTCCACTCAATATCGTAAAAGCCTACAATTTTTTGTTACCGTCTTCTACCAAATGTCCCATTTGCAATGATTTTCATTAAAATGAATGGGTGTCCAACATTCTATTTAATTTAAACCTGAAGAAAAAGAAGGAAGGGAAAGAAACATTCCAAAGGAAGCTTTCTATACCGTATTTCTGAATAGCTCCTGTTATATATGTACACAGTTTGCTTAAGTTTATAGAGTTGATTTTTAATTGTGTAGTCAAAAGTCCAAGATTTTAAATAGGCCGCTAAGGTAAAAGCAAAAATATGATACTTAAATTATTTTTCGCTCCACAAGGACATTCCTCTGTCCTTTAACACTTACCTTCTTTATCAAATATAATAGCGTGTCCAATTTCTACCCTGACTTGCTCTAGAAGTCAGAATGACTCTTCCATTTTTATTCACTCTATAGCTCTGTGAAGAGTTTCAGACCCAAATGTGTTGTGTGACTGACTTTCAGTACTGTTTCCAAGAGGATATTCTCAACAGCCCTAATGTGACGAGTGAATGCTAATGTTGTGTAACTGAATGTCATATTTAAGATTTTAAATGACAAAGTGGGAAATGATAGCCGTTCAGGGAAAAATGTGGAGCAAAGTTTATTTTTAAAAAAGATCCAACATGCTAACACCTGGTTCAAATTCCAGCTGTATACGTAACCAGGGCTATAACTTTGAGCAAGTTACTTTGTTTCTGTGAATCACAACGACCCATTTGCAAAATGTATAATTGAACTAAATTAAAAATGGCAAGTGGGGGATCCACATGCTGCCAAATCTCCAATTCCTAAAAATATGATCTTTTGATAATTGGTCATGCTACTTGTTCCCACTGAGATTTGGATTTCCCTCCGCTTAGCACTCAGAAAGCCACTGCAAGTTGATTGGAGTTGGCATAGAAGCTAAAATCCATCTAGTATTATTCTAAGTTCCCTACCAAGTTGGAACATTTTCTAACTCCTGGATTTGGTTGACTGGCTTTGGATCATGCAGTCGTAGTGTTTCATCTACTCTGTTACATCTTTTAACCATGTTGGTCCTTCTGTATTATCAAGCTTTCCTTCATATTAATCCCCAAATTGGCTTCATGGAGTAGCTACTCACTGGTCTTCATTTGATTTGTAAGGGGAAGGCTTTATTTTATGTTTTCATTGCCGCTTTAGAGGAACTCCAGGAACGACTTGGCAGTAACCTAGGAAAAGCCGTTGGAGGTTCACTGAGGCAATCCTAGCTGGTCTTGCTAATAGCTTTCCTCTTAAAATACTCAGTACTATAAATTTCTCCACTGGTGACAGAAATAGTAAATTTCAAGGCTGTTCTTTTGTTTCCCAGGGGAGGAATGAGCTAAATGGTACATGTGTGTTTCTCAGCATTGTTCACAACTGCCTTGCTTTCCTTTGCCCTCCGCTATCTGTGAGCAGGAAGAAGTCTTAACAAATACAAGAATTCAAGTGGTGGTAAATGAATTATTATTTTAATCTGTTTTCATAAATAAGAACAAACGCATCAAGCAGTCATCCCTAAACCTTGTACCAGAGAATACTAATTCTGAAAAAATAGTCCAAGTTTTTTTTTTAGAAGTGGTAAGTACATTAAGATGCAGCTTACTGCATCTTTCCCTTGAAGACTGAATTGTTATGCCAATGTATCCAATGTGGGAAACACAGACTGCTGTATAAATTAATGTGTAACTTAGTATGTAAACAGAACAGTAGTGAAATGGGATAGTTGAACTTTTGCAGAGAGAGCTGCTCAGTGAAATCTATTTGCATTATATCCATTAAGTGAATGAGGTTGGAGAATAGTGGGAACTAATGATACACTCTGAGATCTATCAGAAGAGATACCCAGTAGCCTCACCTATTAAATACCGAATTGTCTTCACATTCTAACAATGTGCTCACCTCTTAAGAGACTCTTATTCATGTCTAATATATGATAACTAAAAGGGACAAAGGCCGATGAAATTATGTTTGTCCGAAACCAATTCTATTTGTAAAAGAAAGCGAGTCTCGGGTTACCTAGGTAATGTAGAAAACTATTTCAATTCTCCAATTCAAATGGACAGAGAAACAGAATGTATGAATTTGTTTATGTGGGTCCTTGTTGGATTTGGGATACCTATAGAAGTTCACTGTGAATTCCTTTCATGCCTCAAAGTCTCCTTGTAGAATGAGATTTCCAAGTAAAGGTGGTGAGTTTGGAGTGGATCAGTAGTCACTACGCTGACCAATTACTGGCTTCACGTTAGGACTTTGTAAACATTTTTATTCTCATGGCCTTCCTCAGAAACTCCTCAATAAGAATATCTGAGTGAGAAGGTTTTGATAGGACTGGCTTCATGACAATTATTCAATCCTGTGTGGTAATAGCCACCGAATTTTACTTGTTCTCAGCAAGGAGTAGACTTTGCCTTTTTTTGCAGCTAGTTTTATGTTTCATTAAATTAACAAGGTATATGAGCATTTTATATACATGTATGCATTGTAATAAAGTTTTTGAAAGAATGAAAGCAAAAGATTTATTTATGGGAAGTAGGAGAAGAATACAGAGAAGAAAATAGGAGGATAATCCATCACATATTCAACCTATAGAATGGAAGACAATGCTTGCAAAGCAAACATCTGATAAAGGGTTAATATCCAAAATATATAAGGAACTCGAACAACTCAATAGCAAGAAACCAAGTAACAAAACATATACATTTTCACTTATATGACATTTAATATGTATCAGGTAGAATTCTAAATGCTTATAAAAAAATCAGTTTTCTTTCAAAGTGCCCCTATATGGTAGGTACTATTATTTAGCACATTTTAAAGATAAGGAATCTGAGGAACAAAGAGATTAAGTTACTTTTTTAATGTTGAAAAACTAATAAGTGGTTGCAACTAATGTTCAAAATTAATAAGTGGTCGAGACAGGATTTGAACCCAGCACTTCGCTGCAGATTCTGTATTCTTAATCCCATGTTACATTATTCAGGCCATTGGGTTCTTATGCTATACCATGCCTTTAAACAACTGTGCGTGTGTGTGTGTGTGTTTATGTGTATCACAACTAGCAATCAGGTTAGCAGAATACTTGCAAAATTTCCAGATCTAGACAAAGGAAGTAAGAGCAGCAGGTACACGAAGAGAAAGGCTTACTCTGGTTTCCTGGTTACAAACCAATGGCTGAGAGAAACAATTTTCTTAATACACTGAAGTATTGGTACTTGGGACAGCTTGTTCTAGAACATATAAACTCATTTGCATGATATGTTTAAGTAAATTATTTCCAATGTAACTCAAAGTTATTACATGAGTTTTTGGAAAGACTGGTTGTTGTATGGCGCACTTAGAATTTTAGAACGTGACTCAGAATTCAATATAAACAAGATTTTATATACTTCATTTCTGTTGAATAAAATGCCAAGTGATTATTATTTTTGAAACCATTTTTTAATGTACAAATTATAAGATGCACAAATTAGGGATAAAAATTCAGGTTTAAAATGCTAGTAATGAAACAAGTGCTATGTTAGATGAAAAACCAAACATACCATTTTGTTACCTTTATTTACCCAATCGATCAGCTGAAATGAGCCTGGCAGATGTTTCCTTTATAATTTGCATTTAATTAGTCAGAAATCAACAAATAACACAGTAGAACTTCATGAAATAATACAGTTTTAAATGATCTTTTCTGAAGAAAAATTTTCCTTCACTGATATAGTTTGCAATTTACTATCTGGACTGTTTTTTTATTGCTAATATATGCTAAACATTTAGAAATGAATTCTAGGATATATAGGAAATTCACACTAGTTAGTGTATTTTGTTATTACATATGAAGCCAAATAATTAGAAAATTATAGAAATGAGAGTAAACTATTTTAGCTCTACTTTCTGTCAACAATTTCTGAGTTCTTTTTATGTGAAAAACAATGTAATGGGTGTTAAGAGAGATAGCAAGGTCAATAATAGCCAAGTGATCTCTCTTTGTTGTCTACAATCTGGAAATGTCATAGAACACATACATATACCCATAATTCACATTTATAAATACATAAGTGTGCACATTTGTATATTTTTCAGCATCAAAACTTGAGCAAAATATATCATCAGCTTCTAAGAAAACCTCAGGGATAGCAATAAAATATTCATTTAAGAAATGCTTTATTACCAACAGTTTTGAAGCACTAGAAGATGCTGGTGTGTGAAAAAAACACATACAATTATGAATCTAGAGGTTATTCAGAAAAATTTAACTGATTGAGAAAAAATTAAGAATACCTTAACCAAATTTATTTTTCTTATTTTTTTGATACTAAAAAGTAGTATACAATAAAAAATATCTATATCTAAATAGACCTTAAAAATTTTTCCCTATAAGTATTAAATAAAATACTAAGTGTTAATGAATCATTATGTTAGATGTTAAGTTATAATTTTTAGTCTTTCTCGATGGTACGGAAAGTAATTATCACCTTCCAAATAATAGCATCTCAAATTTATTTACATTATACATCTAAATTTTCTTGAATAAGAGAATGTTGAACTGCAAAGCCAATACTATGAGCCATAGTTATAAATCTATTCATCTGACCAGATAATCTCATTGTATAGATTTGGAAACTGAAGCCTAAAAATGAAAAAGTGACATTGCCAAGGTCACATGGTGTTTTCAGGGCAATATGATACCAGATATGATTGTTCCATACTCCTTACTTCCATTTCTTCCCTTAAACTATGTGCTACCCCAGAAAGGACATGTTTTCAACTTATGATTTGTGCATTCAATCAGAATCCTGGATAACCAAGAAAAATGTCAATCTTATTTTGATAGGCAATGTCCTTTAATAGAAAACCCAAACACAAGCATTGAAGTTAAAAATAAATTTGAATCTTGGCTCTTCATGAGCTGCTGCATGACCCTAGGAAAGAAAATTACCCTCTCTGAGATATTTCCGTACGTGGTCATGATAATAATATATGTCATCAGATGATGAGGATTAAATCATTTAGTTTTTAAAGGACTCCTAGAGCTGAACATACAATGCTCAGGCAATGGTGATACCATCCTTCTTATTTCCCAACCATGTTTGCCCAAGTTTTTCCACTGCTGCACAAACACAAACACGCACACACTCCCCTTCCATCAGGAAGATGTCTCTTCAAAAATGTTATATTGAACCTACATTATTTTTGCTGTGGAATTTAGTTGTGGTTGTTTTTAACTGATATTTCAATAATGTGGTGAAGATTAAAATCTGATCTTGCTTTGTGAAGTTACCTAAAGTTTTTATCAACTTCCTATAATTTACAGTTGGTTTTCAGATGCTTTCAGATATTTAATGTTCTTATGCTGCTATGTCTAGATTTACTTTCACCCAAAGAACTGGGTGAAGTAGTGTTTACTTGAAAATATTTAACCCAACTCTCATTTACCAGATCTTCAGTGACAAGTTGTCTTATACTTTAAGAAATACTTGAGTCTCTAAATCAATATTCGCTGAATGAATAGGCTTTCTAGAATTATATATATTTTTTAAAGTCTAAGAAATTATTTTCTTCAATCTTAAGGGACAAGAGGAAAACTCATTCTTTTCTCTCAGCACTCTGGAGTCCTTTTATATTTTCCATTAAATGTCATCGTCCTAAATTCTACCTTGTAGATGTGTTTGTAAATAGTCATTCAGCTAATCTGAAATAATCAGTATTCTCAAATAATCCGCTCTGTGCATGTGACATATCAAAGTATAATTATCAAAAAGTTAAAGATATGACTTTTATACAAATATTGCAAAACTGTTTTTCCTCCTCAACAAAGTATTAATAATCAGCAGAAAGGCAAATGTGATTCAAAGAAGAATTATTAGAACAGGATTACATAGACAATGAAAAAAAAATGATGTGGGCATAAAATGCCTAGATTAGATATGTAACTGGTTAATGTTCTACAGGACAACGAAAGCAGAACCTTTGGGTTATTTCTACCAGCAAAGAATGATTTGCATCTTTGTTAGACAAAAACCCCACAGGTTAACAAGTAAGTTCACAGACCTGGGGCTTTAACTTATAGTAAATATGAAGTCAAACAACAGCATATTCCTCAAGTGCAGGTAATGAAGCAATACTTGGATGGGCCCATTAAAAAATGTTGTGATCTAATATGGCTCTAAGAGTACATGTGGCCCTCCCTTTGCCTGACTTACAAGTTCTGCTCATTTTTCTTAACAAACTGTGTCTGACCTTCTTGACATATAAAATGACATCATCAATGATAGGAAGAAATATTTGTTTATCAGCTAGAACAATATGATGCAAGCAACAGCAATCTCTTTGGGCTAACACGTTTAAAGGGGATTTGTTGGAAAGATTATGGAGTAACTCAAATGATAAAGGAGAAACAAACTGGGTGGCTTAAAATGATAGAAATCTGTTTTCTCACAATTCTGGAATCCAAAGTCAAGGTGTTGGCAGGGCCATATTCCCTGTAAAACCTCTAGGAGAAGATTGTTTCTTACCTCTTCTAAATTCTGGTAACCCCAGGCATTCCTTGGTTTGTGGCAGCATAAACACAGTCTCTGCTTCCGTCCTCATATGACTAACTTCCTTCTGAGTCTGCGTCTGTGTCTCTTCTCTTCATACTACAGGACACCAGTCATACTGGAGTTGGCCCATCCTAATTTAATATATCCTCATTTTAACTTGATTGCATCTGCAATGACCCTATTTCCAAATCAGGTCACATTCACAAATATGGGTTAGGACCCTAACATATTTTTGAGTGGAGACACGATTCAATCCACATAAGAAAGTCTCTTCACTGCAGCAGTAAATCAGCTCCAACCATTTTTCTATCGTCCATGAATGCCCATCTTCAAGGCTAAAAATCCTGGGAGAAAAATTCAGGTAACCAGGTTTGGATCACCGGGCTGTACATGTTTCACAGAATTTCATGCAATTAGGTTGTGGGTGTTTTTCAAAGTAAAATTCTCTTACCAGAATGATTCTATAACTACAATGACAACAAATGCCCTCATGTCTTGAAAGAAATCCGTAGTTCCCTCCAATACCCTCATCTACTTATTATAGAAGCTTCGGTAAATTACCTCGACTTCATTCATTGCAACCCTGACCTTGTACATGCCTAAAAAATTTATTAAATAAAAAAATTTTTCTCCAGATTTTTCCATTATTTTAAGAAAAAATGCTTTGTCCTAGAATGCCCTACTAGCTCCAAATTTCCCTATTGGAGTTGTAGAAGCAAAGCAGGCAGGTATATGGAACCTGTTGCCTGAGTTCCTTTCTTCTTGCCATGATAGGCTGACAAAAGAATTTAAAAGTAAAAGTTAAAAGCAGCTTCGATTTGTGTGCAACTTGGAGATATACAGCTGAACTCTACCATGCTGAGCACCTTTAATTTTATTTATTTAGAAAAGAAACAAAGACTCACTGTGATGGTGGCAGCAACGCCGCCAGCAAAAATGAGTGTCATTCTGCCAATATATGATAAAGAGATTGGTAATCTGAGAAACACAGATGTTGTGCTTCTTATCTCTGCCTGTGGAACTAGATAATAATAATAATATGAGGCAGAAGAAAGAAGGAGAAAATAGTTCCCACCCACATTTATTCTGGCTGAAGTTAGGCCTCCATGAAGATACCTGGCTAGTATTTTGTTTGGAGTGGATTCAGGTTATTGAATTGTTTTATTTGCAACTTCTAATAAAGAGTAGAGCGAATTCCATGAATAGAAAGTGCTCTCAACTGCAGTACATTAAGTACTTTCTTAATTAGCTACTTACAGTGCAACTGTAGAAGCGCTTGACTAAAGACTCGGTTAAGGTGTGAGGTGGTAACATTCTTAAAAGAGAGGCACACCTAGAATGGGTTAAAAACCTGAAGTTCTTCATCTTTTCTAAGAGGTGATTTAAACAGAAGAAATGTAGTATCTGCAAAAGGGAATTATGTATTCATGATTTTTCAAAATGTAAACATTAAAATAAATGCAACATACCTGAATTTAGTTGTCATTGCTAGGTGGTATTCAAGGAGAGGAGAAACATTCGTAAGAAAACGGCTTCTAAGATTATCACTCAGCATTGACACTTCAAGGAAAGACTAGAGATTATCTCGATGATGATTCTAATACCTGAAATTAGCTGACATAACCTGGAAACCCTAGATTAATGCCTTGGAAACAGATTTTAGGTAAGAGGAATTTTTTTTCACAGTCTTAGGAGAACTTGGTGTTTCGGAAAAAATAGCCTAGTATCATATAGAAAATATGTTACGAAGGGTAAATGGCTTCTCAAACTAGCTCACTGAGTCTATTTTACATCCACTATGTAGCTGAAGGATTATACTAATAAAAACCTCATTTCTGAGAATAATATTTCTGGCTGAAAAGAATGAAAGGGAGAGAAGGAAGGATATTTTCCCCTAATTTGTCCTTGTCCTAAGCCAAAGGATAAAACCAATATGAGCAAATTTATATCAACAAGAAAATATATATGAGCTGTTACCATATTTTTAAGACACTTTTTAATTTCAGGGAATGGGATGATGGGAATATTTTAAAGAAGTTTACCCCAATAACAGAGTACCTTTGGTTCAATTGCCCATGTTAAAAATCTGCTTTAGCTGCTCTCTATTCATTTTATTGCTTCACTCATCATTTTGTGAGAATTAGAAACAAAGGGACCTACCTATTGTATTATCCTGGGTGGAGCTGGAGCCCATTCTTCAAAGCAAAGTGTCACAAGAATGGAAAAACAAACACCACATGTACTCACCATTAAATTAGTACTAATCGATCAAGGCAATGTGCACATACGGGAAATAATATTCACAGGGGTTGGGCGGGTGATGGGGGAGGGGCAGATGGGTAAATTCACACCTAATGAGTGAGGTGTGCACTGTCTGGGGGATGGGCTTGTAGCTCTGACTCAGGTGGTGCAAAGGCAATTTATGTAATCAAAGCGCTTATACTCCCTTAATACTTTGAAATGGAAAAAAAAAAAAAAGAAAGAAAAGAAAAAGAAACAAAGGGAATTCAGAGAGAATGGAAGGACAAGCCTGGGGAGAAATAAGACAACTAAGTCAACACCACCAGAACTTATATTTCAGAAATATGATGGAGATAAACTTAGGCAACCAGGTTAAAGGAACGTTATGCAATTTGATGTGCACTGGTAGGAAGTTATCATAGGGGAGAGAATTTCTCCAAACTCTCTGCGATGCATAATCATACATAACTGTGAAAATATTGTGAACGGTCTATGATACTTAATGAAAATGCAAGTAAAGTCAGTTTCTTATTTTTATAAATAAATTTAAATTGTATACTGAAAGTCTAATTTCCAAGATTGGCAAGAATTTAATACTGGTCATTTTCCATGGTTTTCTCCCATTGGTTGACTAATATGCAGATTCTGGGCTTTATGCCTTTCAGGAAAATCAGCATAACATGTGAACATCCACACACACTTGTCACTGCTAAAGATACTCCTTGCACAAGACCTCAGAGACCAGTAGAAAGGGGTGCCTCTTTGGTTGGGACCCTCACCACATATCCTAAAGCAGGAAGCTTCGGTGTCCTGCTTCCTGGAAGCCCTGTGCAGCCACCCCTATTCGAGGTCCTGCCACCGTTCGGTCAGTGAGTACTTGCATTGGGATATTCTTCCATGGTGAACTCAGAGCCTAGATTATGTCAAAGTTAATTTCTTATTAAGATATTTTACACCTTATTTTTCAATAAGTTTCTTTGCTATAGGTTTTAGTCAGTGTCATCCCAATGCTTTTTCCATGTGAAGTATACAAATTGGTCCATCCTTTATTGGCTAGATCTGCAAGGAATATCTTGCATGTGTTTATTCATTCATTCATTTATTCAATAGCCTTTATTGGTTATCTCCTATATGTCTGTGTCTAGGGCTCTAGAGGTGAAAGATCCTACAGAACATAGAGTAGAGAGGAGAGCAGAGTAACAGGAGATACCACAATGCTGTGATAAATAAATGCCATGATAAGGGTATGCACAGGGTTTTTTGAAAGTTTGGAAGAGCAACGTCAACTAAGGCCTGAATGACTAGCAGAAATGAGCTAGTTTCCAAGGGCAGAAGGACAGTGCAGAAATAAAGGTGTAAGAGATAGAGCCAAGTGCCTATGGCAGATGGTGTGCATGTGGCTGCTATGGGAACAGTGACAGATGAAGCCGACAGAACAGATGAGGTCAAACTCAGGAACTTGATGTTGGTCTTTTGTTAACGAGAAGCCACTGAGGGAATTTAAGGAAGAGAGTGAAATGGAAAAGAGTTGCCTTTGAAAAGAATCCCTCCGGATATGATGTCAGGAGAGAGAGAAGAGACATACTGGGGGATAGAGGAGAGAGGTGGCAGCTAGGCAGCTGCTGTGGTCATCTCTAGAGATGAGGAAGACATGAAAGGCTTTGACGGCAGGGATGAACATTGGACATTGCTAATAGATAGCAAATGCTAAGCATTTTAGGTATGTTATTTCACTTAATCCTTGCAACTTGTTAGTTGCAATCGAGGAAGCTAAAGCTTAAGAAGTTAAACAATTTGCATTTAGCTTTTGAGTTTCAAAGCTAGGATTTGAATTCTTAAATCTTCTTTTCCCTAAAGCCCAGATTTTTAACTACAAGAAGTATTAAGGAGTATGATGTGGAGGAGGAGGAGAAGAGAAGGTAAATGAAAAGAAAGAATTTTGCTTCATCGCAAAAAATAAATAAATAAATAAATAAATAAATAAATAAATAAATAAAAATTCAAAATGGGTCAAGCCACGGGTCTGAACTCTTTGTTTTATGATACTTCAAAGACACAAACTTTAATCTAAGCACCCTTCTCTTTATTCTCATATTAATTTGTGTAGTCAGCTGACTTTCAATTACTAGTAGTTCAGTGGCTGTGTTCAAATCATAGTGGCTTTAAAATAAAATATTTTCAGTTAAACACGATTTGGCTCCTCCTTCCCCAATTCAGGCTGTATTCTTGAGGAAATTTTACGTTATTTTGCTTGGTAAGCTCTTTGAAAGCTGGGATGCATCTCCTCCAAATAAATTGAAATAAGCAATAACCATTTATAGAGTGCCTGATGCAAGCCAGGCAGTGCACAGACGTGTGGAGTTCATTTATGTATTAGCTCATGTATTCATCACAATGGATCTGCAAGTTAGTGAGTGCTTATTGAACGCAGTTTATGTGCTACTCCAGATTTGGTTAGTCCGCCTGCCCCTAAACCCCAGCTGCTTCCGGGTAAAAATCTCAGGACACAGCCTCATATGCCACATCTCCTAAAACAGTCTCCTAATACAACAAGGGCTGGATTTGGACACAGCTTCTATTTCATTTGTCATTCTCCATCCTAACCCTACCCACCAAAGGCTTCATCTCCTCTCCTCAGTTCTAAATTCGGATGAAGCACGTCCCTGCTTAGCATGGTGTCTGGCTTCCCCATACTACCTAGGGGGGCTGGGTAACAAAGCCAAGAATAGGATGTGAAGGAAGCTGGAGATTAAGGTATTATGGGGTTTGGGGTTGAATAGGACCAAAGTAAAGAGGAGATGGGGAGAAGCTGGGGATAAATGCTTCTTTATCTCACAGAAGGGCCACACGGAGCCATGGTGATTCCACACACCTGTCCAGAAGGTGTCCTACCTTACTGAGCAACGCATTGCCTTCTGATGAAACTGCAACCGACTTGGTAATAACGTACCCCATGTATCTGCTTCTCATTTTTCTCTGCCTCTTTGCCATTTTCTTCCTCGCTCTTGATGTTGTAGGATTATATCTCCCAATAAATATTTAGCACACAAACTCTACCTAATAGAGAGATTGCTTTATTATAGACAATCAAACCTAAAGCAAACAATGATGATGATGATAATGATGATGGCCAAGTTAAGCAGGATTAAAAGAATTAAACCTGAGGTCATACAACCAATAAAGGGCTTATTTGAGATTTAAGTCCTGGTCAGCTTTCTGGGTGATATTTGCCTGGTACATCACAGCTGCGTCCACGTGCATGGGTGGATTTAGTTATTGTTATGGGTTAAATTGTGCTCCCCACAAAGGATATGTTGAAGTCCAACAGGATGTGACCTGATTTGGAAATGTGGTCTTAGTTAAGATGCTGTCATACTGGAGTACTGTAAGATAATTCAATATGATTGGCGTCTTTATGAAAGGAAAAGAGATACAAGAGAAACAGTTGAAGAATACCACGTGATGACAGAGGCAGAAATTGGAGCGATGTAGCTGTAAGCCCAAGAATGCCAGTGATTGACAGCAAGCACCAGAATTTGAAAAAGTTAAGAAAAGATTTTTCCCTACAGCTTCCAAAGGGAAGGTGGCCCTACTGATACCTCCATTTTGGACTTAAAGCCTACAGAGCTTGGAAGAATACATTTCTGTGGTTTTAAGTCACCCGCTTTGTGGTACTTTGTTACAGCAGCCCTAGAAAACTAATACAGTGATTCTTAGCAAATGTTGGGGAATTTGCTCCTGGAAATATCAGCTCAGTTTGGATTTGAGTTCATTTCAAATTTATATACATTTTCTTTATGTTAATGAAAGTAATATATCCACATTAAAATGATTATACAGTAAAGTATAATGATATAAATAAAGAATGTATAATTCCTATAACCCATAGCTAATTGCTGATAATATCATGTAAAAATATTACTTTTAACTTTTTATTAAGGAAAATTTAAGTATACAAATATTAAAGAGAATATTCTATTAAAACACCTTATGTTCTTGATCCAGACCAAACAGTTATCAATATAAGAATAATCTTGGTTCATCTATACCACCATGCATTATTCTGTCACTCTTCTGAGATATTATAAGTCAAATCCAACAGATCATGTAGTCATATTTTTAAACAATACAATTTGATCTCAAAAATATAATGACTCTATTTTATGATCTAACTAAAATGCCAAGATCGCACTTAATGCATTTGGAAATGTTTTCTTTTTATTTATTTATTTTCAGAATATTATGAGGGTACAAATGTTTTGGTTACATAAGTTGCATTTGTACCATTTGAGTCAAAGTTGTAAGTGTGCCCATCCCCCAGATAGTATGCATTGTATCCATTAGCTGTGAATTTACCTATCCCTCCCTTCCTTCTCCCATCTGCTTGATTTCCAATGAATGTTATTACCGTATGTACACATAAGTGTTCATCAGTTAGTTCCAATTTAAATGATGAACACATATGGTGTTTGTTTTTTCCATTCTTGTGATATTTCTCTTAGAAGAATGATTTCCGGTTCCATCCAGGTTCATGCAAGAGATATTAGTTCACCATTTTTTTTCAGGCTGAGTAGTACTCTGTGGTATACATATACACAATTTATTAATCCACTCATGTATTGATGGGCATTTGGGTTGTTTCCACACCTTTGCAATTGTGGATTGTGCCACTATAAACATTCTAGTGCAGATGTCTTTTTTATAGAATGTCTTTTGTTCTTTTGGGTAAATACCCAGTAGTGGGCTTGCTGGATCAAATGATCAGTCTACTTTCAGTTCTTTGAGGTATCTCCTTGCTACTTTCCCTAGAGGTTGTACTAGTTTGCAGTCCCACTAAAAGTACATGGGTGTTCCTATCTCTCTACATCACACCAGCATTTGTTGTTTTGTCACTTTTTGACAAAAGTTGTTCTCACTGAAGTTAAGTGATATCTCACTGTGGCTTTCATTTGCATTTCCCTGATGATTAGAGATCTTGAGCATTTTTTCATATGTTTGTTGGCCATTAGTCTATCTTCTTTTGAAAAGTTTCTGTTCCTGTCTTTTGCCCTCTTTTCAGTGGTGTTGCTTGTTTTTTTCTTGCTGATTTGCTTGAGTTCTTTATAAATTCTAGTTATCAGCCCTGTAATGGATGGATAGCATGCAAATATTTTCTCTCATTCTGTAGGCTGTTTATTTACTCTAATGATTGTTTCTTTGGCTGTGCAGAAGCTTTTTGATGTAATAGTCAATGTTCAGTGTTCACCAATTGTTTGTTTTTAAATAGTGTTTTTATTATTTTGTTTTATTCAAATTAGGATTAAAAATCCAACATGTATAATTTAGTGAATGCATCTCTTAAGTCTTCTCATCTCTTGGGGTCTCCCTTTCCTTTATTTGTTTTTATTGCCATTAATTTGTTGAATAATCAGTCATTTGTCCTGAAGAATTTCTCACATTCTGAATTTTGCTCATTGCTTGAATGTGATATTTGTTTGTTTCCTTGTTCATTTGTTTTAACATGCTGTTCTACCCTGTGTGTGTGTGTCCTTCAAACTGCTAAGTAGATCTTAAAGTCTGCTCCAATTCAGACTTGGCATGGATAATTTATAAGTGCAGGTGATGCTAAATTATTCCTATGGTAACACATCAGTAGGCAGGTCTTTTCCGATTTAGATGTGTGTATGTGTGTGTGTGTGTGTGTGTGAATGGACACACTTCCTAAGATTAAAAGGTATTGAAAATCTGATCTTTCCATTTTAAAGCTTCCCATTAGCTCTTCAAAACTTGGTTTTCATTTTGGCAGGAATTAATTATATATTTTTTATTAGTGAATACAAAATGGTGATAATCTAATTTTATCAATTTCTTCATCAATTATCTGAAATACTTCTATATAAAGAAACTCTTTAGCTACATTGAAGTATGGTTCATATATAAAAGATAAGTGCTTGATTTTTTCACTTTATTTATCATTTTTTGTATCATTATGCACTTACATATTTTATGTTTTAATACATTTCAATCCATTACCATTATTACTATTTTTAATGTTGACATTTTCCATTTTTCCTGGGATGGGATAGTGTTTCTAAAAATGACTATAATTTTCTCTTAACTAATCACAGTAATAGTGGCTTTGCTGCGTTTGGTTTCAGGAAGATAGTCCAGACTCATTTTACAGGTTATTTTTGCCCCAAACCTGGAATCAACTGTCTCTCGAAGGTACCCTGATTCCATTTATTGGGGAAAGGCATTTAGATACCACAATCTGTGTGCTGGGGCTGTTCACTAATGCTGGAATGGTCATTGTTTCCAGACTTTTTCAGTGAACAGATCTAGAAAGTATTGTACTAAGATAAAATTCATCATGAGTTCAGTGTGATAATTTCAATTCATATGATAGATTATAGGATTTTTGCTTACCATCTTTGGCTTTATATTCATTTTCTTTTAACAATAAAAGCCATGTTCCCTAATGACATAAAAAATACTCATTTGCTTTATCCAAAAATATTAGGATAGCAATTGAAAAATAACAATATCAATATTGTTGATAACAGTAACACAATATTACAGATAACATTTTAATATTTTTTTGCCATATCTCATTGTCATTGAGATATATTTCACAAAGCTTGGACAAATTATTAAAATTCAAAGTATCTTGAAAGAATTCTTCTCTGCATCATTAATCCATTATTTATACACAGGTTCTTTTATTTCATTTATCTTTGAATTTTAAGGATTGTTTTTTCCCACATTATATGCTTATATTAAAATGTTGCTTACAACTTTGAAACTAAAATAATTGAGACTGTTTCTTCTCATTTCTTCCTTTCTTTCTTCTTCCTATAGGTTACCATTATTATGAGTTTTTATTTTACGTTTCCAGGCATTTTTAAAAATTTAAATGCAGCTTTCGACCCATACTGTTCTGCATCTTTCTGGAAATATAATTGTTTAGTTGTCCATGATATAGATTTAAACATAATTTAGTTGTACTGGTACCATATTAGTAAACAGTAAAGTTTTTTTCACTATTATAAAGAATGCTACAACAAACTATTATTTACATACATCTTTGACTTTCTTCTCATTATTTATTTGAAATAGATTTTCAGGGGCATAATTTTTAATTTAAGCATAAATATTTCAAGCTTGGTTCTGTAAGTGCCAAGTTGCTCTGCCCAGATTTGGTATTCAAGAGCACACTCTACCGTACCATTTGAAGTCTCAATTGTCTGCATTGACAATCTTGCATGAATATGAAAGTCATTATGGTATAGCCCATTTCAGTAACATTTCTTTCTTCAGTGAATTTCATCAAGTTAACAGGTAATGAAATTTTGTATGAAATTTCAAATCATTTAAATCAATATTATAATGTAGAACCTTTAAAATATAAACCCATAAAATTTCTGCATTATGTGTTGGCATTTCCGAAATGATGTGAAAGTTTTATTTCTGATTTCCTTGTTCTTTTCAGTCTCCAGGCACAGAGTACTTATGGGAGAGAGGTCATGGTGTTTGTAACAGCTTCCTTCCCACTTTAGAATTCCACTGAGATCTGACTTTTCCAGTTCATGTCTTTTTGGTCTCCAATCCCTTCCCAATAAAATTTATCCCTCTTATGTCAGTTCCCTCAGGACCTTAATAAATGAGAAGTAATCGATCTGATAAATTGATAAGAAACACAAAATCGGTCACCTATGTTATATGGCTATGAGCAAAGCTCATGTGATGATGTTGTAGTTATAAAAGTAGGTGTCCATATTATGTGCATTTACACCAGGTTGGGAGTATGAATTAATGAAATAACTATTGAGTACTAATTAGATACTAGGTCCTGTGCTAGGTTTCTGAGATTACAATAGTAAATTATATAGATTTGTCCCCTACCCTGATAAAGCGTGCTGTCTTGAGGGTGATCCAGATAAACACCTGAGTGCAAAATATATATGGCATTGTTTTGAGTCTCATGCATTGAGAGGAACATTGGCAAAGTGATACGTATGCAAAGAAGCGACCAGGGTAGTGAGGGTAATTCAGTTGACTCTTACAAGAAAAAATCAAGAGAAAAGGATATTTATCTTAAGAAGTATAGGTGAAAATAGGATAGTCCTTTGAAGCTATACATTTTTATAAGGTTCTTGAATTGGAAAGTCATGCACCAAACTGGAACTTAATCAATGGTTGCAATTATTTTTTCCTAGCATATGAGTATGCATACAAGGACATACAGGTAGTCCTCGTGTTGCATGATACCATGCTAACTGAAACTAGTGCATATGGAAACATGGGTGCTGTACACAGCAGGGACCAGGTTTCCATACACACAGGTTTGCATTAACACGGTGTTGTGCAAAGTGAAGACTGTCCATACTCTGATTCCAGGGAGTGTGAGAGTTTCACAGCCTCAGGTCATGTCCTCTTCCTAAGAGAGGTTCCAGAGACTCTTAAATGTTCTTAGTGCACAATTAAGAAACTAAAAGGAGAACTTCATGAAGGAAAAGACCTGCTTGCTTTTACTACTATTTATGCTTATCCTTTATCAATGAACCTAGAAAATAATCATAGCAGAGTTTCATACAGATTCTTGAAATGAATAAATACATATGTCAAGCCCTCTTCTGGTTAGATGTCCATGTTTCAGCCCATTAATGCTTCCTATGCTAACTCCCTCATACACATACCATATTTGGCATTAATCACTTCTGAAAGTTGTGATTTACTATTTGCTTTTGTCCTCTAGAGCTATGTTCCACAATCCCTGGTACTGGTCCATGGCCTGTTAGGAACCAGGCTGTGGAGCAGGAGGTGAGCAGCTGGCAAGCAAGCGAAGCTTCATCTATATTTACAGCCGCTCCCCATCGCTTGCATCACCGCCTGAGCTCCGCCTCCTATCAGATCAGTGGCCACATTAGTTGCAGGAAAACAAGCTCAGGGCTTCCATCCATTCTGCATTATGGTGAGTTGTATAATTATTTCATTATATATTGCAGTGTAATAATAATAGAAATAAAGTGCACAATAAATGTAATGCACTTGAATCATTCTGAGACCATCCCCCCACCCCCAGTCTATAGAAAAATTATCTTCCACAAAATCAGTCCCTGGTGCCAGAAAGGTTGGGGACTGCTAAATTCCATGTGAGCAGTGATTGTGCTTAATTTGATCTTTATTTTACCCAAAGTGCCTATAAATAGATGCTCACTAAATAATTGTTGGTTGGATGAACTAAAGAACACGAGAAAGCAAGAAAAGAAGGAAGAAGGGAAGAGACAGAAAGAGAGAAAAAGGGAGGAAATAACTAGTCTACATGACTGGTGATTGTCTCTAACATTCAGATTTTATAAATTAAACTCTATAGATGTGGTAGTAGGTGCAAACAGGTTACTGGGTGCAGCTATTGATTTTACAACTACCACTACTAAAAATACCACCTGTTAACATTTACTAAGATTACTCTGCCCTATGCCACATGTTAAGCTCCTCACAAGTTTTGTCTTATTTAATCTTCAAAATTCCTGAATGAAGTAATAACTTTTTATGATCCCCATTTAACGGTTCAGAGAGCATCTAGGTAATGTGCTGCTAATACATTTGATAACTGCCTCCATGTTTTGACAACTCCATAGAAGCTCATGATTCTCTGAAATTAAGACAACATTTAGCTCTTTTTAATCTTAGCTTTCAGACACTGTTTTGGGCTGGAAAAGTCAATTCAGAAGAGACAACATCCTCATTTTCAAAATCACATCACATATTCCATCCTCTCTGTGTATGAATAGACCATTATTATTCCCCTAAAAGGTATGCCCCAGAAATTCTGAGAAGAATTACACAGCCAGAAAGACATGCTATGACTTCTTTTCACCCCAGAATGGCTTGAGAAAGCAAACAGTGCAAGATATTTTCTGTTTTTCAACCTGTCTTGCCCAAAGAGATGAGTTAAATTCAGTGAGATATGACAAAGTGCCTTGAGATCTGAGAAGCAAATTATACCGATTCAAAGCATTTCGTGTAAGTTAAAGGTAGTTTCATGCCCTTCAAAAAAAGAGTATCAACATTCCCCTTTTATAGGTTTGTACTTTGAAACAACAGAGAAATAAAAAAACCTTATAATTTAATATTTTCCACTTCAAGGGACACTTGCAAAGATTTGGGGAATAATAGCATGATGCCTTCCACTCTGAACTCTTAAGTTACGTATCCTCTGTGGATTTCCTAAAATAAGACCAAGGCTGCCGAAAAGAATATTGCTTTCTAAGTGAAGCCAATACTGCTTGACAATTTTTTATTAACAAAATTCACAATTTAGGGGCACCTACCGAGCAGTGAGTGCAATGTATTGACAATTTGAGCAGTTACTGAAAATCTATACCCCTGGAGCAGTTATCCTTGCCAGGGTTAAGCATATTTTTAAAACCATTTCTTTGCTGATACTTCCCAAGAGAGAACATAATAAATAGTCCCATCTTCTGTGCGGCTACTTCCGGTGCATTAATCTTGGAGTTTGGTATTATTGTAATCATTCTATTATATAGGGTAAATGCAGTCCTGAAATCTTCAGGGACCCTTTTTGAAATGTTCTGTTTAAATGTGGGGGTACCAATTGTAGCATCTGTGTTCCAGCACAAAGTATGTTTTATGTGAGTGTAAAATGCGTTTCGTCTCCAAAGTAACTCGAGAGTCTATTAAATATAACAGCCTTCGCCATCACAGCAATCACATTTAAGGAGATGAGAAGGAAACAAAAGACTTCCAACCACAAAGACTAACTGCTCAATGCTTGCTTTCCTCTTTCCTTTTAATCCTTTCGTGTTACATTATTGAACAGGCCTCTTGGCTTCAGACTATTCATCCTAATCTCTGGTGCTCCTGTCACCTGCCACATGCCTGCTTCTTGCAAACCACATCCCAAATCACAGGCTGCTTAGAAAGGCAATAGCCCAAAGAGCATAGCTCAGATTTAAATAAACTTCTTGTCTTTTGGTAACCGCCTCCATGATTTGTAAATTTTACAGAAGCTCAAAATTCCTTAAAATAAAGGGAATTTTTCACATAATTATCTTTGACTTTCTGTGGATCCTAGACCTTTTTAGAGGCTCCAATGAAAGTCATCTACCCTCTCTTCAGGGAAATGGAAAGCATATATGCGTGGGAGTATTGCATACACTTTCCAGAATATAGCAGTGGATATTTCTTAAATTCCATTTCTGTTTCTCTTACCATGAGTTCGCAACAAAAAAGGTGACACGGATTTCAGCTTTTCTATGGAATTTTTATTAAAAAGACACTCCTCCACATTTGTCAGGGTAATGAATTCTCGTTTCTAAAACAGACAGATCCTGGAATCTCAGAGAGGTAACATAATATATTAGGTAGGGGGTGCTGTGTATGTTTTGTTTTTGTTTCTTTTCTTCTTCACCAAGTTCTGATGTGAGTCAAAAATCACTCTTCTGGCCGGGCGCAGTGGCTCACTCCTGTAATCCTAGCACTCTGGGAGGCCAAGGCGGGCGGATTGTTTGAGCTCAGGAGTTCGAGACCAGCCTGAGCAAGAGCAAGACCTCGTCTCTGCTAAAAAAAAAAATAGAAAGAAATTATCTGGACAACTAAAACCATATAGAAAAATTTATCCGGGCATGGTGGCGCATGCCTGTAGTCCCAGCTACTTGGGAGGCTGAGGCAGGAGGATTGCTTGAGCCCAGGAGTTTGAGGTTGCTGTGAGTTAGGCTGACGCCACAGCACTCTAGCCAGGGCAACCGAGTGAGACTCTGTCTCAAAAAAAAAAAAAAAAAATCACTCTTCTAACCTTTAATGGTGGCATACGTGGCCTCCAAGGCATTGCTAACCGTAGAGAGATGATGATAGCAGAACCATACAGAAAATTATTCACCTTGGGCCATGAACGTTAATGTTAGTTTTACTCAGAGTCCATGGGTCAGAACTAGTCAGATGTTCCAAACCTACCTATAAGAGAAACTAGACAATGACGAGATGACTGAATATTTGGTGTTCATTACCTGTCAATTATCTCTCTCTACTCTACCTTTTCTTGGAGAAAGAGAGAGAGAGAGAGAGAGAGAGAGAGAGAGAGAGAGAGAGAGAGACCAAGGCCATACCACCAGTCAGAGTTCAGGTCAGGCATTTGTTTTTCCTCAAAATAATGAAATCGAAACATAACTTTGTGCTGGTTAAGAGGACTCACTGAGGAGAATGCTCTGATTTCTTAGAAAGGTCATCTCAGTAAGAGAAAGGAGTTGAGGTAGTCATAATTAGAATCACTCCTCCTTTGCCTGGATTTTAGAATAAAATAATATATTGAGAAAGAAACCCTTCCTCTCTGGTACACAAATGCATGTGCGCACACACAGCTAATGTAACAATGTTGACTGAAGAAACAGTGGAAATTTAGCTGTTCAATGAAAGGCAAAAGTTTAGAAGACATCACAATAGTTCTGAAATGTTGACATAGATTGAGAGCTGATAGAGCTGGCATTACATCCACACTGTTTATGTGATACTTCAGGCCACCGCTTTAACCCCTAGCTTTCTCATAGAGAGGAAGGGGAGAGACGCCATATTTGAGCCATGTTCCAGGAGTAGCCATGGAGACTCCATCACCTGTAAGACATATCTATGCTGGGAAGTATGTCGGGTACCTTGAGAGTCTTTGAGCACTGTGGCTAGGAGGAAAAAAAGGGAGAGAGGGTTGAAGCTTCAGAATCGATTGTTGTTCTTTCCATCTTATCCTTTGTATTCTCATATCCAACAAGTGTGCTTCTTGCTTTTCATGAGCGACTGGTAGTAAATATAACTTAATTCAATTACATTGTACAAGTAGGCTTAAGGCAACTGAAGTAGGTTATCAGTTAATGAAGTTAATTCATAAGGTAACTGTGGAACTCCCTCAAGCCCACACATAGATGCCATATTAGAACTATTCATTTATTAATTATCTTCTGATTTCATAGTATTTTCCTCTTGCTTTAATCACATAAAAACTTGGATATCTTTTATTCATTTATTCACTCAACAAATATTTATAAAATCCCTATTATGTGCCTAGGAATTCTTCAGATATGGAAAAGAGTTCTAAAGACATTTGTTCTCTATTTTCCCTGAAGGAATGAGGAAACAGGAGATGGAAAAAGGATTTAATCTTAGAATATTTATGTACAGTGAGTTTCATGGATAAGTAGAAATCTAGAAATGTACAATTCATAAGTCTGTAATTCTGAGGCTAGAGTATTATATTTCACAGACTTCCATGTCTCTAGGGCTATGGACTCAATTTCCACCTGCCAATGAGATGCACTTGCACAACAAGTGGGAGATGTGAGAAAGAGAGAGAGGGAGGGAGAGAGAGAAAGATTGGGAGGGGAGCATCTTCCTCCAACAGTGGAAGCTGCTATGTTGGTCCCAGCAGATGTGAGCATTTGCTGTCTGGTTGGACTCTCCATCCTCTGACAGGTCTCACCTTTGGGACTGAGGAACACTGTGATTTCTTCAGTAGTTTTCTATAATATTTTTTTAAATATCCCAGTGGCAACAGCACCTTCCTGACCTTCTGAATGTAGTTTACTGGATGTGACCTAAAGACATAGTGGCAATTTCTCTCACCTCGTATTCCACTCTTACAGCCTTTTCAAAACTTTGCCAGCACCTAATTCCAGGTGTTAAACACTTTTCTGTTGGAAATATCTAGATTTTTTTTTTCCTGCTCTGAAATCTACTGATAGAGTGATTCTTCCCTTTGCAAAAGGGTTCTTCATCTTACAATAGGGTTATAGTGGAAGCTGTGTATCCTGAAAAATATCAGTTCCATGGGATTTTAATTTGTGTTAAGTGAAGTAAGGACCCCCTTGTCAAATGAATTTGGACAATTCTGAATTATATATCTACCCTTAAGAGTCACAATGAACATTACTGATAAATTCATTCAATATATTAGTTATGAAAGTTTTTAAGAGGTCCAACAATAAAATAAACCCATTTACCATCATTTTAATAAACTTACTTGATAAAGATTATCTTTTTGGAGCATTTTGCAGGCCTCCCTTTTAAGGATTGCATTGTGGTAACTGCTATACTGTATGTAGCATTTTTGAGAATAGTAAATTCCTGTAACAAATTATGCTTTACTTTATGAAATAAATTAACCACAAGTATATGTTCAGGAAACATATACTGCAAAAAATAATTTATTTCTACTGTGAGAACTGGTCTATGATATCCAGAAAAGTAATCTTGTCAATGAGCTTTTAAGTTTTAAATGAATGTTATAAAAAGCAGTAGAATCTATCTGGAAGTTTTGTTGTTGCTGCTGTTGCCATTAAGTTAAACTCAATGCCAGTATGTCTGTTACATATGTATCTGATTCTTCGCAATAAGATTGTACTTACGATTAATTAGAGCTGTGTATTGGTCTGCTAGGGCTGCCATAACAAAATACCATAGACTATGAGGCTTAAACAATAGAAATTTATCTTCTTGCAGTTCTAAAATCCGGAAAGTCCAAGAACAAGGTCTGGCAGGATTTGGTTTCTGGTAAGGGCTCTCTTACTAGCTTGCAGAGAGGCCCCTTTGTCCTGACACAGTCTTTCCTCTGAGCACATGGCGGAAGGGATGGGAGGAGAGATTGAAGAGAGAGAGAGAGAGAGAAATTTTCTTCTTCTTATAAGGCCACCAATTCTATTGGATTAGGGCTCCAGCTTTATGATCTCATTTAATCTTAATTAGGTCCTAAAGACCCTATTTCCAAATACAGACACATGGGAAGTTACAGCTTTAACATATGGACTTTGGGGGGACTTAATTCAGTCCACAGCAAGCAGATATTAGCAGTAGAATCATACAAATTGTTTGTAGCCAGTAAGTGTTTTGACTCATCGGAGCCCATGTTGTATCCAGTGTCAAACATTTTTACTATTACCATCAATTATAATTGAGAAATTGAAACTGTTGTGCCTACTTGTCTTGAGGTAACAGTTGACAGCATTATAAGAATTTAGTTATTATTGGACATTTTCTACTGAAGTAAACTTGAACAATTAAACTAGTATAGGGAAATTGGCTTAAAATTTTAGAGGGCAGAAATCTCTTTGTTTCCATCCCATAGTTCTAAAGCTGACTAAAGTGAGCCTTTCATTTATTCATGTGATTAATAAATGTTATTGAACTTTTTCTGTATGACAGACACTAGTTGTTAGCGATACAACGGTAGGCAAAGCAGACAAGGACCCTGCTCCTACCAAGCTTACTGTCTAATGGAGGAGAGAAAACTGACTAAATTATCACACAAACATGCCCTTAAAGCCGTAATAAATGTTCATATTATAAAAAAATTAGTGGAGCACTCTAAGCGTTTCAAGAAAATGCGATGGTGAAGGGAGATGAATCTTGCTAACAGGCCAAGTAAGATGGATGTAAGGAATCAATGAGACTTTAGAGAGAGTTGTTGCAGTCATGGCATGGGTGTGGGAG